>JAOXNZ010000054.1:5417511-5432105 GCA_028566095.1 Kryptolebias brasiliensis | reverse complement strand
GATTAATTAATTGGCTGTTTTTTTGTATGTTGGCTAAAGTAAATAAATATTTAAGGTACAGCAGCACCATCTAGTGGCTAAAAACCCAAAGTGCATAAACACTTTAACAAACACTGAAGCAAAGCGTCACATGCTATCTTATGACCAAACGTAAGGTCAATAAAAGTATTATTTACACCCGTTTAAAGCTTTAACATTAGCCTTAAAGTCAAACCAATTATTTTGCGCAGAGTTGCGCAGATTTAACATTCATTTAACGTCATTTTTTCGGCTCCTCATTTCTGAGTGGAAACCTGAAAAATGCTGATAAGCGCTTTGAAGACTAGAAGCTGTTGCTGAACTGGAAAGTAAGGTTAGCTTTGGTTTGTGCGATTAGGTTGGGGTTTTTCCACAGAAAACACAGTATCAATGTGGACTGACTTAACCATAAATGAGAAACCAGACGCATTAGTCACTTAAACGGACGAAAAAAGGCGGAACTAAATAACGCCATCACGGGACTCTGTTAGTAAGAAACAAAACCCTAACTGGCTAAAATTAGCCGTTATCTCAAACAGGACCTTCCAGCCGTCTTACCGGGTGTTTTTGGTCACGGACGCCCGGACACAGAGCCACAACAGCAGCCACAGATACGAACATTTCACCGACTCTGCTGCCATATGGCGTTGGCAACTAACCTGTCAAACTCCACTCTCCAGTTGAACCCCACATAGCTCAACATGCTGAAGTAAAGAAGCGAACACGCAAAGTCAACACTGCGAGGAGCACTTCCTTTTAGATTTCAAAATAAAAGTCGTATTGATGGACGGTAAAAGTTTGGCTTTAATTTTGAGTACAACTTCAGCATTGAATATTCATAGTCATATTGTTGAAGGCGGCAGATCAGACTTACTAATTAAAAATACTTTGTTGTGTGGATTTCGGCTAATTTGGGATAATGGTTTGCATATTAAAGCAAATCAAAAAAAAATTATGTGTGGTAAATTTGACAGGACTGGTTCAGTATCACTGTTTGACAGAGTTTAAAGGCTGATTATGGGTGATATTCATATCATACCATGGGTAAATTCTTCAGCCCTGTCAGGTTTGAGCTGTAGAATAAAATCAAATTGTTAACAGTGTAGTTACAGACTTAGTCAGTTTTTTCGGTCCTAATTAATCTTCAGTTTAAAAAGACATAACCAGATCAATCTATATTGCAATTATACCAACTCTCCGTTTATTTTTATTGATGTGTTTCAAGAAAGGACATCTGATGAGAAAAATACAGTACTCTCGATTCTTAATCTTATTTTGGTAGCAGTATCGTTTAAATTCCGGTGATGTCATAAAAATACGTGTTTTTTGTATGATTTAACGCAAAATGTAATTTTTTGTGTGTGTGATAATTTAATTTTTCTATTTTCAGCTATGTACATTTTGAAACTTTAAAAACAACAACAACAAAAAAACAAACAGTTTTTCCAAGAGTTAAAGTTCACTTTTTGTGCCCGGATAGTCGGAGGAGGAAGGATTTAATGTAACACACGGCAAGAGCGTCTGCTGCGTTCGTAGGGGGGTTAAAAATTGGGATTTTCGGGTGTCTGGGTATAAATACAGAACGCCCGATGTATTTTTTATTTTTACGTTTTGTATCACAACTTTATGACAGTCTCTCTAATTTGTTTGAGGTGGACGACGCTTTAAAAAAAAAATAGAAGTTGCATAGTGATTTGCAACTTTCGGTATTTGGTAATGTTTTAGCCAATGAAACCCATAATAAATGCACTGTTAGCCTCTGCCTCTTTATTTAATCCGTTAAATTAGTATGACGTTTATTGACAGACTTTTGTTTCGCAGAAAAGCACAATACAAACGCTGGCGAAAGCCTAATTTATCACGCTGTGGTCGCAACTGATGTAGTTTACAGACTCGTTTTCCCATCTCCGAGGGACAGTGAAGGCAGCACAAGTTGAAGGGGAACATGGCAGCTTGCGTCTGTGCTAAACATGGAGTATTAAGCAGTAAAACCTCTCGGATTTACAGTTTTCACAGAAATTTAACACCAAGTAGCGTTTGTATCCAAAGGGCGGCTGAAATACAAAGTGTAAGAGCGTCTACAAATGCAACAGTAGCGTCTCAACATAGTGAAAAGTACTGTCTGGATTTGGTAAGGTAGGTTGGTCAGACTCGTACTAACACGTTTGATTTAATGTTTTACCTGAAAACATGTGTTATTTTAAATTATGGCAGCATACTTCCGGTAAAGCCCCTCTTTGTTGTGCAACAATTTAAAATACATAACTCACAGTTTTAGTTCAAATTCTTAAAAGCTGGAATAACATATAGCATTTATGTCAGGCTTCATTCAAATATCATGCATAAAAGTTGACAACACAGTATTTGTAGTAAGTGTATTATAAGTGTTTAAAAATTGATATTTCTAATTTGAACATTTCACGTTTTCATCGTATTGATTCATTCCAATGAAGCTATAAACTTTTATTTAAATGAAATTACTACTTTATTTCCACATGCTTAAACTGTTTATAGACAGAAACATACTAGATTTAACTGCACATGTTGCAGTTTATTAGCTCGGGCCAAATTAGAGTGTTGCTAAGAAGTTTTTAGAAACTTAATATGAAGTTTTTAAAATAAAACAAATGATAAAAATGTCCCTATCTTGGGAAGAATGACCTCTTTCATCCACAGCACCCTGGTTCCAATCTCCTCCTCAGGTCCAGAGACTATGAGGGCTTCTTGTCTTCTCTCCTCCTCCCAGTGGAAGCCCGACGCTCCTCTCTGGCTATGAGAGCTTTTAATGTGGAGCTGGCACAGGCAGGTATTCCTACATCTGTTTGAATGGGAACTTATTTCATCATCATCATTTATTTATAAAGCGTTTTCAAAACCAAAGTGCTGTACAGGTATATCAAAACTAAAAGGAAACAATGATAATACAAAACAATAAGAGAAGTACAAGATTAACATAATTGGCAATGAATTTATAAAACAATTACAGCAGCTGACCTAATGTTCACGCTCCCTGGAATTATACGCCTGTTTAAAAAGATACGTTTTTAAAAGAGACTTAAAATCATTTAAAGATCCAGCAGACCTCACAGACAAAGGGAGAATATTCCAGAGCCGAGGACCTGCAACTGAAAAAGCTCTGTCTCCTCTGGTCACAAACCGAGTCCCGGGAATAACTAAGAGCTTTTGATCTGTAGATCTTAGAAATCTACTTGGAATGTGTGGTTGTAAAAGCTCAGTAAGATAAAGAGGTGTCAGACCATTTAGACATTTAAAAACTAAAAACAAAATCTTAAAAACAATTCTAAAAGAAACAGGCAGCCAATGAAGGGAAGACAAAATAAGGGTGATATGTTCACGTTTAATCCTTGTTAGTAGACGGGCAGCTGAATTCTGAACCAGCTGTAGATGATGAACAAGAGACTGATCCATCCCACAGTAAAGAGAGTTGCAGTAGTCCAATCTAGAAGTGATAAAAACATGAATAACTCTCTCAAGGACATTATGAGGGAGATAATCCTTGACTTTACTTATAAGCCTCAGATGATAAAAACAAGACTGGTGTACAGCACTGACCTGTTTGTTAAATTTAAAATCAGGATAAAAAATCACTCCAAGATTCTTAACAGACACACAGCCAGAAGAAGAGTCCAGTGGACCTACAGCACTGCGGCATCCTATCAGCAGGTCTGATTTACCAAATAAAATAACCTCCGTCTTTTTATCATTAAGATAAAAAAAGTTCTGCTCCATCCATGTTCTCACATCCCTCAAGCATTTAAGTAGCCGATCCACAGACTGGGACCCGCAGGATTTTAACGGCAGGTACACCTGGATGTCATCTGCATAGAAATGGTATGACACATTATATTTCCGGAAAATGGAACCCAGAGGCAGCAAGTACAATGAAAATAAAATGGGACCTAATAAGGACCCTTGAGGTACCTCATATTGAAGAGGAGCAACAGAGGAAATAAGCTGTCCCAACTGGACAGAGAAACTTCTATTGGATAAGTAGGACCTAAACCATTGTAAGACTGTTCCTTTAATAACAACAGAAGTCTCCAACTTTGATATTAAAATGTCATGATCTACTGTATGAAATGCAGCAGTAAGATCAAGAAGAATTAAAACAGTAGAATCAGCAGCTAAAAATAAATCATTGCACAGCCTGAGAAGTGCAGTTTCAGTACTGTGACAAGACTTAAAACCAGCCTGAAACTTCTCATAAATGTCACGAAGCAGCAGGTGCTCATGTAACTGGATAAAAACCACCTTCTCTAAAAGTTTTGAAAGAAAGGGAAATTTAGAAATTGGCCTAAAGTTTGACAGAACAGTAGGATCCAAATTGCTCTTCTTAAGAAGAACGGCTGGACAACAGTGTGTTTAAAAGCAGCTGGGAAACAACCTAAAGAAAGAGAGGTGTTAACTAAATTTAAAATCCAGGGACCTACAGAATTAAAAACCTCCTTCAAAAACCTGGGTGGGATACTGTCGCCAGGACAATGTGAAGGCCTCAGCTTTAAGGCTATTTCAGAGACCTGAGATAAGGATACAGGTGGAAATATCTGCTGATATGTTGCTGTCACCATCACTGCTGCTGCTGTTACTGCAGTCTTTGTTTTAACAATAAAAAGGGTTAGATAAATGCCAGAGTTTTTGAAAGTCTAAAATAGTAGATATCTGATCATTGTCCTTTTTGTTTGTCTAACAGTACACTTCCTATGTTTGTTTTTGGACAAGGTGAAGGACTCTGTTTCCCAGAAGAGCATTGGTTTGATGCGAATGCAGTTCTGGAAAACAGCCATAGAGGAAATCTACAGAGACGATCCTCCAAACCAACCAATCAGCACTGAACTGTGGAGGGTAAATGTCATTATGTAGAGTTTTAATTTAGTTCCTAATAGATTTAGGGTTAATTAACACAAATGTACAAAGTTTTCTCATTGAAGAACAAGACTCATTTTTATTATTTTTGTCCCGCAGGCAGTGAGGACACACAGCTTAACGAAGAGGTGGCTGCTAAGGATTGTTACAGAAAGAGTAAGACACAAAATTTAAAAAAATTAAGATGATCTTTTTTTAAATTAAACTAGCTTTTCTACAAGTTGTAGTTATCTTTATAAGAGCTTACATTTGACTTCTTTTGTCATTAATCCTGATGAATAATGATTTATAAACAAATATATCAAACTGTTGTTTAATTATGTCTTTGCATTGTTTGTATTTTGTGATTTAATGTGTTTTTTTTGGTTGTTGCTAAGATCTGTTTGTTTCATTCTAAAAGTATATTTTAATTATTAAGTTGATATTTATATTTTTTTAATATAAAAGCTGACACTCATCCAAGCTCTTTGTTTTACCAGGAAAAGGATCTGAATGACAAAGCCTACAGGAACATTCAGGAACTTGAAACATATTCAGAGAACACTCAGTCCTCTTTACTGTATCTGCTGCTGGAGTGTTTAGGTGAGACCAGGCGATACTGTTGTACATTACACATTTAACATTAGAAACTGGAGATTTTACAAGCAAATCCTAAAGAAAAGAATTGATGATCAAAGGGGCATCTTTCAAACCAGGAAGAGTTTTATTTCCTGATTTCTGTGTTTTTCCTATCATTCCGCTCATGTTGCTGCAACTTTCCTAAATGATTTCTACCATATTGAACACCAATAAGCATGTCTAGAGCAATAGGAAGGTGTACTGTCCATTTCAAGGACACTTTGGCATTCTGCAAGACTGAACTCTGCTCTCTGATTAAATCTGACCACTCTACTCTACTCTAAAATGGTGACTGAGTCTAAATAAAAACTGGCACATCTTTATCAAAAATATGTTTCATTTATTGAAACACCTGCTGACCCTTGTTGTTTCTAGATGAAATATATGTTCTTTGTTAATTTCTTACACAACAATGTCTTTATAAATTAGATAGAATATTTTAAAAAACAGAATTTTTGTTTAAGTTAAGAATTGTGAAGTATTTTTTTAACACAAATTCCAACAAGCCCATTCAATGAATGAGTTACAGCTTGTGATGGTTAATTTTGTGTGTTCACAGGTGTGAAAAATGTCCATGCAGATCACGCAGCGAGTCACATCGGTAAAGCTCAGGGAATCGTAACGTGTCTGAGAGCGATTCCTTACCACAGCAGCCGGCGGAAAGTTTACCTGCCCATGGACATCTGCATGCTGGTGAGTCAGGGGGCACAAACTCTGTTTAATGCAAAACTTTTTAACTTTGTGACAGTTTAACGGAATGAAAACTGTTCAGCGTTTTTTAAAAGACATTTACAAAAGACATTTGAGGTCAATCATGAGCTGAATAAACTCAGCGTATTAGAGTCTGGATTGTCAACAGACAACATGTAAAAACATCATCAAATGAAAGAAATGTGAGTATCTTTACCAAGGTGTGAAACTGAGGAAGGTATTGTTTTGTTAGATCAGAAAATGTCAGATTAAAACAAAGCTTAAAACTCAAACAAAGACAGGTTTTTAAGTAATGCAGTTTATTCACTCTGACAAGCTTTAGTTTCTCACAGTGGGAAACGGATAACACTTTCCATGCATGGGAACATAAAATTAATCACTCTTTGTTCAAGCAAGAAACAAATCTGTAGAAAACTCATTTTTGATGGATAATACCTGCCTTCTTTTTTCCCTAAATTAAATAAAGTTATCCCACAATGCTGCCAGCTGCCACAATAGTGGCAACTCTGAAGTATAATGAAAAAAAGATCAGACTGACACAATCATTGCACAGAACTTTTATGAACAAGTACTGTTACTGAAAATAAAGTTTGCAAGACTGAATCACTGCTGTGTCAAGCATGTAAGGTCTCCCTTCTCTTACAGAGATGGTCCCTGTGACCCCAGGATTTATGAACAAATCCACTTCATATTATCACATCGCTTTGCTTCCTGAAGAGGGCGCTGGAGATGTACTGAAACACTTCACTCATAAACATGGGATCTGTAGATCAGGTTCTCCATTCACAAGTTCTTACACATAACCCATAAAGTAAAACAACATGAACTGTAATGTTTTGTAAATTAACAAAAAATGAATAGTTTATCTAGAGTATTGAAGACAAACAACAAATGAAACACATTTACCAGTAATGCTTAACTGGTCAGAATAACAGCAAATCACAGGGGAGACACATAAAAACTGAGGAGGGAAATAAAAATGAATAAGAAAGAGAAGACATGTTTGTTTTAAAAGACAAGTCAAAGAAATTACAGTCTTACAGATTAAAACAAAGAAATTCAGTTCAGAACTTAAGCTTCTCTTTTATTCCACTTGGGTTTCCTGATTCCTAATTTTGTATCAAATATAATAAAATTTGCACAGAACATATATTTATCATTTTTTTTTTCAAAGCAAAAGAGAGAGCTGTCTGAGGAACACAGAGAGAAGATTATAGATATCCTGGTTAAAAGTAAAGGCTACAAGACCATCTCCAAGCAGCTTTATGCTCCTGTCACCACAGCTGCCAATAATATTAAAAAGTAAAATGTTCATGGGACTGTAGACAGCCTCCCAGGACATGGATGCAAGAGGAAATGCAACCCCAGGTTAATCAGATGGAAAGTGTGGATGCTAGAAAAAAAGCCAATATAACCCTCAAAAACAGTTCAAGCCAAATTCCAAGTACACTTTCTGATCACATCATCTGTCGCATTTTGACTTATTTAAAAATTTCATGGGAAAAGACCCAGGAGGGTTCCACTAATGAGAGAAAAACACAAAAAAGCCTGACTGGAGTACGCCAAAACGCATGCACTGATGAGACAAAACTGGGGCTTTTTGGCTCCAGTCACATCAGTTGTGATTTTTTTTTTTTTTGTTCTTGTGGAAGCGTACCAACAAATTTATCCACATCAGTATCCTTGGTGTATAGTTACATATAAACATCTGCCTAAAAATACAACATATTTGATGCACCAAAAGAGTTTAGTTTAAGTGTGTGGGTCTGAAAGTGTTGAAATATTCTTTAGCCCTTTTCCAACAGTGATTTATGATCTGTTGAACAGGAGTAGCTTGAGCCAATTTGCTGCCTGGATTGTCCCATTCTTTCTCCTGTGCTCTGATGTGTGCTGCAGGTGTGAAAAAAGGCACATCAAGGCTTCATGAAAATTTTGCACGCAGTCAGGGAGTGAATGGTGATAGACCGTTTATTCTGTTTGGTACCCGAGACAATACTGGAACTAAAAGCACATCTTCCCTCAAAAAGGAGAATGTAACGAGTCACAGAACAAACACAGTCTTTATCCTTCTTTTATTAATTTAAGATTTGCTTGAAAAGGTCAATCAGATAACACAAAACCTTCACTGCAGGACATAATTATTGTGTTGCAAATGCCAAATTACATACAAGACATGGCTGTTTTGTCTAAATTTTATTTTACTTTTATATTTGTTTCCCTTTAGATAATAAGTAGAAATGACACATCTCATTTACTTTCCACCCAGGTAGTTTTTTTTTATAAATATAGATAAGGTTTGATAGAACCATAAAACCATGAAAGTTTAATGTTTGGTAAGCATTTTAGGTGGCTGAGAGAAAAGGCAGCAGTGTTTTCTAATAGTTTCTCTGATCTTTTGTTGGTTAAAACATTGGGGTCTTTTCCTCTCCTGAAATATATTTCTTCTCTTCAACTGCCCATTATTACCTATGTCAATTTTTTCTATCATTTCACAGTGAGAGGGAACTGAAAGCGAAGTCACCCTGCAGGCAAATTTACTAGATCTTAGAGGAATATGATGAATTGTTCTTGGTGAAGAAATTGCTTGTTATTTTGGTCTCATGTTGGACTGAGGGATGAGGTCAGATCAGTTCACTGGAGAAGAGATTATGAAGGGTGTATAAGCCAGAAAACCTAATTCTATATTAAAATGGTTTGAATTTAAACTAATATTTACTGATTGAATCATCTTTCTAGATTTCAGAGTTTGCTGCAATATGTCACAAATGTTTTAATTTAGGGATTTTATTTTTTATTGTCAATTTCACAATTTATTTTGTTTAAAATGCAAAGATGGTAAGAATGTACCCATTGGAGCTTAAATAAATTTGTATATGAATTCTTACGAGGGGTCGTTTAACCAAAAACTGTTCAGTTTGAATAAAAGCCCCTATGGGTTCAAAAATAACTGTATTCTAGGGGAAGAAGGGCTGTTGACGTTACTGTTTTTCCAATTTGTTTGGCTTTATACTTATTAAGAGTGATGCTTTTGTCAATGTTGTGAATTCTATAATACACTTGATTGTTATGTATTTTTGTTAAAAGATTAGATATTTGAATATATTAAAACATTTAAATGAACAAAACTGCAGCTGACATCTGGTCCAAAGACTAACAGTTTTTTCAGCATCAGCTCATTAGTACAAAGTTTGACCTCCTGGTACCAAATCTTCCAATTACAAAACATTTATGAAGCCTCAGAAAAACCTGTTTTGTCTAGATTTTTATCCTGTAATTGTCAATCTTTGTGGTATATTTTGATGTAAGATTTGTTTTCACCTCAAATAAGTCATCTCTACAAAAGGCTTCTTTTAGGTCCTGGGATGTCTTTCATGCACTGCCCCTTTGAGTCCCATCTACAGGTTTTTGATGACATTAGCTCAGGGGACTGTGAGGCACATGGTAAAACTTTCAGCTTTCATCTGCTGAGGAGTGTTTAGGATCTTGAAATGACACCGGCACCACTGGCTGCAGCATAAAACCAAAGTGCGAGATTGGTTTGTCCCCAGGTTTAACAGCAGGCATGTCAGATTTTCCAGCCTTTTTCTCTGAAGATATCTTTGTTCACTGCTGCCAAAAGCTTTTTATTTAACTTCTAGAGTAGTTTCCATAATGCTTTGGTGTCATTCAGATGTTCATTTACAAACTAATTCTGAATTAGACACTGTTGGCCATGTTTTCTTGAAGCTCTTATTTAGGCAAATTGAGGTTTTTAATTGCTTTACCTGCATTGTAATACTTTTATGAGCAGTTGTCTTTACTGTTTTGATGAACAACTATTTTATATACAGAAAAAAACATGGGTTGTGTTTTTGTGTCTTTCTCCAGCATGGCGCTTCTCAGGAGGACTTTATCCGTGGAAGTCGGGAGCAGAATGTCCGGGATGTCGTGTACGACATCGCTAGTCAGACTCATGTACACCTGCAGCATGTATGTACTCCACTTACACAGTAACAGTTAAAAGGATGCTGACCCTTGCTTTTACATGATTACAAAACCACAGGCTCTTTATGCACCAGAACCAGGAAACTGCAAACATAATGAAATGTATTCACTTGATGCTTTGGTCTAAAGCAAGGCACAGCGAGATAAATACTTGCTTTTGAGAATAACTTAACCAAAAATATCATCTTATAGTTTCATGAACGCATTTCTGAGGTAAAACTTGAGAAATGTGACAGATTAGGTACCAGCAAAAAGAAAAGGGACTTGTGATAACAAAGTGGGTCTTCTGAAGTTAACCAGTTTTACCACAGAGGGAATGTAAAGGAGATCAAGCATACTTTGAAAATATTAATAGGCTTTTTATTTGGAGCTATTTTAAGTGTCCTCAAGAGTATGAGTGAAAAGGAAGAGGACTTATTTCGTTCTTAAAAACCATTTGACCTAAGATCCAAGAGGCTGCCTCAGGTCTAAGTGATTGGTCATGACTCCCAGATATTTAATCTCTTGAGGGATCATTAGCTTGAAATTTGCTCCGTCTCCATCATTGAACCTGTCTGCCCTCACACAAGTTGTTAGGATCAAATAAATGAGAGGGCTAATGGTGATGAAACTACCAGCTGATCCATTCATGTTCATTTGTCATGGGAATCTAAAATCATAAACACTGACCAGGTCACTCACTTACACTCTTAAGGTTATTATGAATGCTGGAGCACACAGAAAACTTGAATGCATGTTTTATTATTATTGGTAAGTCCTGGGAAATTGAAACATTCCTCTGAGGAGCAAACATCTGCACAGTAAATGGATTGCAGTTAGATTGTGAATGGATCTGTTTTCATAAACAACTCAAAAAATAAAGCAGTCAAGCACAAAATAATTTAATACCATTCCAAATTTAGATTTATAATTAAAGGCCTCGTATTCCTAGAAGGGATTCATATTTCCTGCCACCTTACATGCCAGACTTTTAGATTACTTATTTTGAGAAACAACAGAGTTATAGTTGTTTTGGTTCAACCTTGAAAATAATTTTTATGCCTGATCTCATGCAGTATCTACTACCACAACAAATCTTAGCCTAATATTTGTAAAACTGACTGAATTATAGCCATTTTTGTGTTTTCTAAAGCCAGTTGAATTGGAGTGACTCAGAAAGTTAATATTTTGTAGAGGTTCATCCATTTATTATTTCCCAAAAGTTTAATTAAAATCCATCCAGTGGTTCATGAGATATTTTTTTAACATTTCTTTTGTTTTAGGTCAGTGTCTGTAAAATTACTGAAAGCTATTTTTGTGTTTTTTTAAGGGCAGTTAGCTGTGGCTGCCATATTGAATTTAGTAAACTATTTAATTGCTACAACACCAAAAACAAGAATTTGACATTTATTACTGAGAAAAGTTATAAAACATTTAGAGTATAGCAATTTCGGAAAAATAAGTAGTTCATTTTTTCTTTATCTTCTACAGTGCAATGTTTTTCAGACTTTTGTCACTTTTTTCATTTCCAGTCAAAGTGAACCTACTGGTCAAAAAAAAAATTATTAATAAAATAAATAATGAAATAAATACCTGTTCAAACTCATTCATGAATAAGTTTAGACTAAGCTGTAGATGCAGAATCTCAAATCACTGATTTCCCTCGAGTGTGATGTCTTTGCAGCTAAAATTATGACTCCATTCATAGGTGAGGTGTGGTAAAAACTCACATCCACAGCGATTGTTTTTGAGACTCTTGAACACTTTTTAAGCCACTCAAACAGCAGGTACAAAAAGGTTTTCTATTTGTAAAATGCAAATGAGCACCACTGATGGTTAATTCTTTGGCATGCTGGGATTTACTGCCTGCACCTGCACCATTGTGAGTAATTGAAAGTGTCCTGCAAATGTCTTGTGTTACCATTAACTCACTAATGCATCTCCTCAGAGTTTGCATCTAATTTGTTTGGAGATTTATTAGCCTCCACTTACATGCGTCATTGATTTTTGTCCTTATGAAGACTTTTTCGTTAAGCAGCTATTCAAACTTTCATCAGTGTTTATGTTTTTGTTTACTCCCTGTTTATACCAGTTAGAATTGTTGCCAAAAGGTAAATCAAATCTGATTATACTGGATAAAACAACAGTGGAATATAAATGAAGGTTTCATTGTCTAGCATAAATTAGATGTGTTTACTGTTTGAGTTTTCTCTCCTCACCATGGGTCAGTTAGAAGAGCGCTACTCTATTGAACTTCAAGGTGAATGTCTCCTTTTACTCAGATCCTAATGAAATCTATGCCATTATTTGGATAAATACCTAAGGATTACAGAACCATAGCATCCTTTTTAACACTGTCTAGGATAAAAGACAGACAAAACTTTAAAATTGATTTAAACTTTGGCATGCAAGATGGCGGGTGATATGCATACCTTCAAGCAATGCTAGAGTCCTTCCTATGTGTTTGTTAGCTTGCAAGTTATGTTGGCTTGTAAAATGTTTCATTTGTTAGTCTTCATTTATAAAGAAACTAAACTGTTGGTAGCAGATTATTAGCTTGTTCTTGTCTTAAACTGGAAATTAAACACTAAATAGTTTTTAAAGCTTAGTTAGTAAGTTAGAGTCCCACTCTGAATAAAATTTTACTGTAACTACACTGTTTATGGAACTGGGTTAAAAGAATACATCTTATGAAGCACGTGTTGAGTCATCTGATGTTTTTTTCATAAATCCTTTGGTTTCTTATAGCTAACAGTAATGATATAGACTTAAAGGATAATTTGTTAGAGAAAAGTATTGGAAACCATTTGTTTGAACAAGGATGCAATATTAAGGCAGAAATCACAGAATTATTATGCCTTTTTATTTGTTTGCTCTAAAGTGCATGTAGCTCATTAGCTTGCTGCACAATAACATCCTCCAGTTAGCTGTGTGACAGGGTTGGTGATCTCTTTATATGCAGGAGAAAGGTTTTAAGTTTTTATGTTGCTGCACATAAACTACAAGCTGAAATAAAATACTATCAAGTGTAGCTGATAAAACATATAACTGGAATTTCTTATTTTTTCAACCAGTTTCATTGATAGTGTATTCACTTTAACATTTTTCTTGGGGGAGTCATACTTAATAAGAAAAAATCCATCTAGTGTTTAATTTACAAGTTTATGTCCAGTAAGCTAGAAACCTGCTGATGATAAGTTGTTAATATTAACACAAAAAAAACCCACCTCCAGGGTGCAACAAATGACGCATGATTTAAAACTAGGTGGAGTTTAAAATTGAGAGGATGGATTATTTTACTTTATGTTTGCACTTTATTGTAACAATAAAGTGCAAAAGGATGGATCACTAAATAAATTCTCAGGTGGCCCAATGGATTCTTGTAGAGAGACTTTATTTTCCGGTGCTTATGTAGACGTTTCTCCTTCTTAAACACTGCTCCCTTGCAGCGCCTCCCCCCCATGTGTTAAACCACTCTATTTTTCAGGATTTTCAGGAGCAGCTTGGCAAACATAAAAGACCCCAAAAGGTTTATTTTTCCTCCAAACTCCCCAAATCCCAAATCCAATTGTGAACGTGTAAGAACAGGTTCGATCTGCAAAACAACCAAACCTGCAACTGATAGGCTCCACTTCAGACCACAGACAGTTTTTGTTGTTATCCTAAGTTTACTTTTTAAGATTGCTGTGTTGATTTTTATTGGTATACCAAATTCAGTGTATACATGTCATGCAACATCACTAAAATTTAACACCATTTTGACATCTAGAAGAGATAAATTATTCAAACCTGTCAGTATAAACTAGTCATTACCAAGACCACCAACCTCTACAACATCAGGGGGTAGTTTTTGCCTTTTGGCAGTTGATCAATTAATTTCAATAAAGATAAAAGTGAGACAAACATTTACTAAACAACTGTATTCATCAAAGTATACATCAAGTATACAAGCATGAAAATACTAAAAGAAAAAGCATTGGTAATTAATTAGCTAATTTGCTTCATTTGAAGAGAGCTGGCAAAGTAGAAGCCTAATCCTTGTACCCAATATGGTGCTGATGATAAGATTTTTTATTTTTTTTGCCTTTGTTTGAATATTTCTTCTCTACTGGAGACTTTTTGACTCATCACAACAAGAAAAGCACAAACGCTCTTGACAGCTCTCCAGTTTATTGACCTGAATCCAGAGTCCTGTTGACACCATCGTGAGACCACTTAGTGAAACAAGGTCAATCATCTCCAAGTTTTACTTCTGCTGGGACAAATCTCTCTCCCATAGTTAATGGAGAAAATCTGTTCTGTTTAAAGTCAGTTTGCACTTTTGATGAAACCACTCATCTCTGAGCCTATAGGTTCTTTATGTAAACAAGATTATTTATAGACAGAAAATATTCAAGTGC
>JAOXNZ010000054.1:5394956-5405996 GCA_028566095.1 Kryptolebias brasiliensis | reverse complement strand
TAAAAATAAAAGTTTTAGCCATTTTTGTGTTTTTAAAGGTCAATTGACTCTGATAACCATCTTGGATCTGGTTAACTCCAAAAGTTAATCAGTTGTAGATGTATATACAATGATTAATTTCTGCAAGTTTCATTAAAATATGTCTAGTGGTTCCTGAGATATTTTGGTAAGTGTCGGGCGAACACAATGAACAGAACTGAGGGAGCACAATACTTCACAGGAGGTACTTCACAGTTACCTCCTTGTCAGACTCTGTTCATAGATGTCGTCACAGCTCGTTTTGTGTTTGATGTCCGTTATAATTCTGCTGTTAGCAAATGCCCATTTCAGTACCTCGAATGGTTGAAATGCTGAGCCCTGCACATGCTTACTCATTTACCTTCATCCCACTCATGAGTCACCACCTTCAACGACCCATATTCCTTCTCTGCGGACAAGGAACATGGGTCGTTGTTGTTGATGACAACGACAGCTCACATTAGTAAACATTAAAGGCTCATTGGTCACTAATGAGTGACACGGCAAAACAAAGAAGCCAATGTGGGAGAAAAACGAAAGCTTTTATAGCTGCAGTGGCATGTCAGCTATTCTGAGAGGAGAAACACCTCAAGGTTGTGTAGGTGTGAAAAGCACCATGTTCTTTTAAAAGTCTCAATGGTTTTCCTTTAGAATGACTCCCACTAGTTAATTAAGGGGTTTGTTCTTGTCCATTTATAACAGAATATAATAAAGCATTGTACAAAAGATATTTCTATGTTTAAAAAAACAACACAATCTTGTTTTGGCAGCTTGAACTATTAGCTTTACTTTTTATGGCACAGTAGAATAGTAAATTTTATAAACATGGGGAATTTCTTGTCAAAGTCAACTATTTATTTGGCAAATAATAAGCAAGTGACATTTTTCAATGGATGCAGATACTCTTGCTCAGTGAAACTAAACCAATTTCAAGCTCCAGTTCATTTTTTCTTTTGTCCTGATTTATGCTTAGATCTAAAAAGCAAATTATTGTGCTGAGCTGTGACAGCAACATGGTGTTGTTGTTGTTTTAAACCAGCCCTTAAACACACAACACTTGCTGTAGGTCTTCTCCCAGGTTTTATTCAGTCGTACAGATACCAACAGAAACAAACCCGTCCGCAGATTCTTTTCTGATGCTTTTCCTTTTGTTTTCCAAACACCACTCACAATGCACTCATCAAAAATCTGTAGTAGCATGAGCAGCTGAAATGGCACACAGTGTCATGGGTAATGGATGTTGTGACATCAGTTTTGGCATGTGCTGCTGTTCATGAGGCCTACAGCAGAAGCACACAGAAGATGCTTTGCAACACAAACCCTCTCACATCAGTGGTTGCAGAGCTGCTATGAAAGCTGCCTGTTTTCCAGTGGAAGAAACTGAGGTTTAGTCTTTTCCTCAAGGCACTTTGACAAGTTGAGAAACCTGAGATTGAAGCATTACCTTGTGATTAATAAGCAATCACTTTTACCACCTGAGTCACAGTCATCACTTAGATTTCTGGCGTGCCAATAATTATGACTGACTGTAATTCCTGCATTTCCCACAATGACAATCAAAATGATCTACAGTGGAAAAAGAACACACATTTTAAAACCTAACAGAGCTCTATTAGAAAAGGAATGTAGTTTCTACTAAAATAATTAGAAACATCTTACTAAAAATACAAAGTAGCTGATAACCAAATGGCTAAAAAAGTTATATAACCATAATTTAAAAAAATAATTCACTAAACAGCACAAAGAAAATATGATTTTAAATTAGTTTTGAATTTCCTCAAAAATGTCACTAAAACTGCCACAATCTTTAAATGTAAAACACTTTTCTGAGAGCTTGAGTTTGTCTCGTTATAAATTAAATATGTTGTTAAATCAGAAACAGGTCTGGTCATAAAATTTTAAGATGTTTGTTCAGGCTATAACATTTTGAAGGTATGTAAAACAGTGTTACTAGTGACAACAGTATGTTTCTAAACTGTAAATAAAACCAAACCAGTTTGAGTTTATCTAAATAATATCAATGTAATGAAGAACTCCTGTTATGTTATAACGTCTGCCAAGGATGTTATGTTCTCGGTAGCTTCTGTCTGTCTGTTTGTCTGTCTGTGCACAAGATTACTCAAAAAGTTATGAATGGATTTTCATTATTTTTAGGAAACATCAAACATGGTACAAGGAACCAGTAACTAGATTTTTGTGGTGA
This sequence comes from Kryptolebias brasiliensis, assembly GCA_028566095.1. Lineage (NCBI taxonomy): Eukaryota > Metazoa > Chordata > Actinopteri > Cyprinodontiformes > Rivulidae > Kryptolebias > Kryptolebias brasiliensis. Next base: position 5,403,775 of record JAOXNZ010000054.1, on the reverse strand, counting down.
TCCGGTCAAATGTCAAAGTCAAAGGACAAGGTCACAGGTGATCCTGTGTTCTAACTATCCAACAAAGATGCCTGTTCATTTCAAGGTTCATGGGGTCAAAGGTTAAAGGTCACAGGTAACCCCTTTGTTGAAAACTTGTTTCTGCTCCTACATGTGACCCTTTTTGTTTCCTCCACCAAGGAAGTTCTGTTTCCGGTTGTGTCCGTTGGTTTGTTTGACAGTCTGTTAGCAAAGATCAGGTAAAAACTAAAGAAACAGATTTGGATGAAATTTTAAGGAAATGTTGGGGTTGTCACAAAAAACAATGGACTAAATTTTGGTCCTGATCCAAAGTATGATCCTGATGACACAATTTTTTTATCACGCTGTGGCCTTGGTGGAGGTTTGCGCTCTCTGGGTGCTTCTAGTTGTAATTTGTTATATGCTTCTATACAAAAATACTTTTCAAATGTAAAATGGTAGAATAATAAAACATATTTCTGCATCCATACTTCCTATGAGCATCTTTTAAAAAGAATAAGCATTTCTAAAAAGTAGTGCAGAAGCTAAAATTGGGTTTAAATTCATTATATTTTACCCCACTGCTTTAGAAAATTGGTTTATGTGTGAGCATGAAGACGCAAAAATACCATCCAGCTAAAAGTACATCTTAGTGAAAGGCAGACCCAGCTGAGCGTCCAGCTTCCAGGAGAAATTACCATATAAAGTCAACTCCAGACACACAAGTAGAAGACACAAAGAAGTTGAAAGAAAGGCGAGCAGAAATTAGAGTCAGGTGGAGGTGGGAGTGAATGGGACTGAAAGGAGAGAAGAGAAGAAAATCGAAGCACTGAAAGAACAAAGACTGAGAGTAAAGATGACTCTCAGCTACTAACAGACCAAACCTTAGCTCAGTATCTGTAAAACTGACAGAGTTATAGCAATGTTGTTTTTGCTAGGGTGGATTAGCTGTGGCGGCCATCTTGAATCAGGTTGACTCCAAAAGTCAATCCGAAAGTAGATATACATCTAGTGCTTACTTTTGAAGAGTTTCATTAAAATCCGTTCAGTAGTTCATGAAATATTTTGCCTACAGACAGACAAACAAACACACGGATAACCAGTGCACCTAAACAGGAAATGAGAACAGAAGAAAGAAAAACTGAGAACCATTCAAAGTTGGGGAATAAAACATTGATTCTGCACAAACATTGAAGCCTCTCTTGCTTCCTCACAGTCTCCCCTATCTCTGTAAATAGATCTTTTTGGTGTTTATCCTTTCACAATTTGAGTGAAGCATGAAGAAAAGTATGTAATCACCACATCAAATCAGTTATAAACTTTGTATCAACATATCTGCAGAGATACTGTAACACAGAATCATTAGACATCACCTGCCTGCATTATGTAATGCCTTAATGAAGAGCTTCTGCTTGTTTTTATTTATTTATTTTTTGTATTAGGTTGATACACAAAAATGCCTTGGGTGAAACGTGTAAATATTTGGTCTTTTTCTTTTTGTTGAAATTTGAAAACAGTTTAAAATGTTTTCATCTGTTGACTGAGTTAATTATAAAATGCAAAGAGAGTGAAACTTTCATTTGAAATAATAATTTCACAATACTTTCTTTTTACCTGACTGATCAACCCTTTTGGGAGAACATCTGTCCTATCTGAGGGCTCTGGATTAAACTTATTGCAGTGACAAAGTAAACCTGCTAAGTGGCATCATGTTTCTTGGTATGACATGTTCTGGGTAAGCAGCTTAGCAAGAACAAAGATATTAATTAGACATAAAACACTTACCTCATAGATGAGGTTGGATTTCATGGATTTAGCAAAGAGAATGTCATGTGCATGTCAACATAAGTAGTTAAAAAGTGTTTCTTATTTTCACTTTTTCACTGACAATAATAATAATGATGATAATATATATATATGTATTTATTTTATGTTTTGTTTTCTGAACACTTTCCTCTTGAAGGCTTAATAATACAAAAATATCCCATTTTATTTTTTTATTTACAGTTAAATAGTAAAGTGAAATATACTCACATTACAGTCTTTTAGGAAAATCATTATGATGAATAAATAAATAATACATAATAAAATAAAATAGATAAAATAAAATATAAATAAAGGTTGTTTTGTGTGTATTTCAATATTCATTTATTAGAAGCAGATTTTTCATGTGTGCCATCTAAAGTTATTTTTATTCATTTTAGATTTGGTCACTCACTTGAATAAACTGTGATTACATAAAAAAAGCAGAATAAAATAGATTATTGAGTGAATGTAAGTTTTGTTCAAAAACAGACAACAGAAAATGCAATGGAGCCAAATAATAAATCCAAGAGGATGACAAAACCTCTACAAGTAATTAGGTTTAATTAGTTGCTATGGAAACCAATCATTCACTTTCTCTCTTTTTTATTTTAACTCATTTATGTTCATTTTTTAACCTGGTGCTTGTAAAATCTCCACAGAGATTGTAAATCAGGACTCAAACATCTGCAGCTGCACTGATGAAGCAAACAAACTCTGCAGCACAAATTAAATAAATCATCCACAATGAAAGCTCTTAAATGACACATCCTGAAGCCAGAACACTTGGCTGTATCTGTTTCTATAGATTTTCAATTGACAACAGGAGGCTGAATGACTCTTGCTTTTCTGGGGTTTTTATCAAATGTATGCACCCTGTTTTGGTCACAGTACAACCAGATTAAGGTGCAGCAGCATTTTTCTTTAGCCTGACTTTAAATATCTTTTTTTGCAGACTATTTCGTGGTCCTTAGTGGGAAACTGGTTTGTAATATTCCCCTGTCTTATACAGAGGTTACAAAAAAATCACTCATTTTCTCTTAAATTTATTCTACGATGCGCACCCTGACAGTTTACAAAGACACATACTGGAATTCAAGCTTTGGCAAACACTCAGCCGTTTGATATAACCATTTTATTTTCTAGATTTTGTCTCATCTACAGTTTGGCAGCTCATGCAGGTGGATGGATGGACAGGTTTGTATCTTTAAGGAAAGATCTCATCTAGAGTCATGCTTAAAAAATAAGGTTTGTTAAAGCACAGCAGCAGATACACACACTGAAGAAAAGGTCATCTGCATAGTGTCCAAAACTTTGAGCTTCACTGTTTTATTTGTCTGCCTTTTAATTATTAAAGACAGCTGTGAGGTGCTGTGAGCAAACTAATGATGCTAAACAAAACAATGGCAGTTCCAGCCAAAGTTGACGACAAAATTACATATTACATTAGCTGATGCTACATGAAAGCACCATGTTTTAAAAAGTTATAAAATTTTGCCCACATATACAACTGGAACCACTCGGAGAGCGCAAACCTCCTATAAGGCAATAGGGTCATTAAAAAGTGTAGAATCCAGATCGTGATCCAAAATGTATTCACTTGTTTTTTGTGCCAACCCTAACATTTCCTGAAAATTGAATTAAAATCTGTTCATTTGTTAGTAATCTTGCTAACAAATGGACAACGAACCAAAAGCATAACTGCCTTGGCGAAGGTAATAACAGTACTGATTATTATACTATTTCAATATTTCCCACTGAGATCAAGGGAGGCCTGGGCCTGAAGGAAGCCTATATATGCATGTTTTTGGACTGTGGGAGGAAACCAGAGAAACTGGAACCTGACCTCATTAATGTTAGATTAGTACTGGAATTTAAACATATGCAGCAGTAATGAAATCACTTTTCATTTGTTTTGTTAGATTTTTTTAAAACATTTTTTGGCTATGTACTGTAAATACACATGCATGACTTCTACCATCCTTCAGGGGTGCTGCAGCATTCTACAGACCCCTACCTCCCATGACTTTGATTAAAGATAACATTCAGAACTGTTGGCCATTTTGGGCCATTTTAAGTTTAGATATTTTCATTTTGTTGGATTTTGTTTACTGTGAATGTTGTGCTGCGTGATGGTGCATTTCTCCACGAAATGAGAACCAGAACATAGTGTGGGAACATTTAAAGAAAGACAATTATAGGTTAGAGCTAAACAAGAAAAGCATTTTAACAGGTGAAGTGAATGCAACATGGTTTGAGTTTGAAATTAGATGGAAGTTAAGATGAGGAGGCTCTTTTACTCTGAGCTGGAAGTGCACAACTTGTCATGGCTTTGGGATTTATTATTTTTGGTGTTTAGAGTTTATTTCTGTTTGGTATAAGGTGTCAGATTGGTTTGGAGAAGTTTTGGTTATTAAGTCTTAAATTATTTATTTATTATCCACCAGATGTCCTCAGTTGTCCCTGCTTCTACCTCCTCACTCACCTGTATTTCATTAGCAACTTGCACACCTGTGGTCACTCATTAATCTCCCTCTCCAATATGCTCTTTGGTTTTGTTCTGTCCTTCTGTTTTTATCGGTTTTGTTCTGGTTTGCCAGTGTGTAATGAAAAAGTAATGGTAAAATAAAATAAAAATAAAATGATCCTTTCTCTTGTATACTAAGACTGAGGATTACACACAAACAGTACTTGTTTATATCAAAAGCTGTGTTCCTAAAAAAAAACAAAAAAAACATGGACAACCTTATCTAATTTAATGCTCTGAATAGCATAAGTGAAAACAGGTCAATGGATTATCATTGTTCTACACACATTACTGTTTTATTTGGAGCATAATAATTAAGAATGTTTTGTGAAAGCAACAGGTCTGCATTTTGTAAAATTGCCCAGGACAAACTGTCTGACCTGGGCCTGCCTGATCCCTTCCTTTATTCATCGAAGGAGACAATACAGAAATGGTTTAAAGCCTTAAATTCCCAAGAGTCCACATCTCTGGCAGCCTCTCCTGGTCTGACACCACCACAGCTGCTGTCAAAAAGGCTTGGTAGCATCTGCATTTCCTGAAAACACTAAGATAGAATAACGTGTGAGAAAAGAGGGTGGTGGGCTTCTCTCCAGCATCCAGGCAGACAACATCACAGTCAGCAGCAGAGGAAAGGTCCTTCAGAGAGTCCTAAACACACTCGGAAAATAATTAGCTGCGCTCTTCTCTCCCTGGAAGACACTGGTGATGCTCACTACCTCCTGAGCTTAAACAGTTAATCACATTCTGCACATCATCTGTTTAAACTGTTACCCTCAGGCTGCTGCTACAGATCATTCAAATCACAAACCACCAGACTCAAGCTTCTTTCCTAAGGCTAGCCACACCTTGAACTATTAAAATTGAAGCATTGCATTGGTGTTTTTCATTTACGATATCCAAACAAGCAAAGCTTTGACGTTTGTAACACTAGGATAATATGTATATATTTTTCACTTAGTGCCTGATTTCCATTTTATCTGTAAAGGTGTAATATTTAGATCTAAACAAGAAACCAGTACTACTTTCCCAAATTTATTGTATTGCAAATAGCAAAAAGATCAAATAAGACCTTTTGTAGGCCTTTTTATGTCAGCAGAGTGACCAGGTGCTTCTTTATATCTGTTCTGGCAATTAATGCAGGAGTTTTATAGTAATTGAAAAACTTTACACTTTAATATCAGTTACCTGGAATGACTGTGTCTTCACTTTATCCAGTTTTCTGTTAGCAGTTTTTAGGTGTGAGTGAGAGTGTAAATGGTTGTTTGTCTCGTTTGTCTCTATGTGACCCTGTGATGGACTTGCGACCTGTCCAGGGTGTCCCCTGTCTCTCGCACAGTGACTGCTGGGGATAGGCACCGGCTCCCCGCGACCCGGAATGGAAAAAGAGGGTAAAGAAAATGGATGGATGGATGATTATATAACAGATGCAAGTTGCTCCTGAAGGTTTGTGTTAATATTAGAGAAAACAGATAAATGTCTACCAAATGCATCAATTTTTTTAAACCCATCAGAAAACAATACCTTTGACAATAAAATTAGACATTTTGTTATTTTGTCATGCTGAAATAACTAATCTTAAAAACATAAAAAGACTTACATGGTGTACTTTTTGGAAATACTGTCATTCACTTTTTCAGCATGGATTTGAAGGTAAGATATCTTCCCCCCACCTGTCTTATGTACAACTGGCAGCATCTTTTGCAAAGGAGGATAATTCCAGCTGTACACATAAGTCTACCAACACAGTATCACATACTGCCATTAGTGTCAAAAATACATAAGACAAAGGCTTGTGGTACAGCAACAAAAATAATGCACTTATTGGTGTGCTTGTGACCAATCTTGTGCTGTAAGATGAAGCAGTCTCTGTGGAAAAACTTTACAAAAATCTAGAAATACAGCAACATGTCCACCAAAGGTATCTACAAACTCAGGAGGTATAGCAGCATAAAAAGACCTCACCATCGCCTTGTCCTCCTGAGACCCTGCATCCTCATATGAGGACACTGCATTGAAAAAATGCTCACCAAGCAAAATGTTGGGCCTCAGGAGGTTAAAAAAAGGTGATGATTTAAAACTACAAGGTTCATGTTCATTGGGACATTATAACAGTTTGCAAACAAAAGTGTTTATAATTGTAAAGTGCTATATAAGAGTTTGCTGAAGGGACACAATTGTAAAGCAGTGGTGAAAGATATTAGAACTGTTAGAAATTGCTTGAATGTTTTTTCTGCTTGTATTGTTGGTCTGAGCGATGTAACAGAAGCGCGGCATCTGTCACTGTTCCCCTGCTTGGCCTTGCTCTGAATTCAATGATTCAAGCACACATCCAGAGGTTAGACCCATCAAGAGATTTATTGTTTCCGCCTGCAGATACGCAGACTGACGCAAAACACTTGTCCATCAAAATGCCATGTTCCTTACATTTATATTAAATTCTTTAGTTCACTGCAGATGAGTCCCCCGGGATTTGGTGTAAATCATATAGCTTTAAAGGAAGTAATTCTTTTTCTGTTCCTGCTAAGAAGTAAACTTTCAGGATTGCTGCTGCTTCAACAGCCTCTGTGCCTTTGTAAGGGCTGTCATTTGTGAAAATACTTTACTCTAAGTTAGCAAGAAAACAAGTAAATAATTTAAGACAGCTGTCATCAATATATATATATATATTTTTTTAAACTCACAAAGGAGCTTCTCATATTATTTAATCTAGATAGTTTTTCAAATGTTTCAAAAGACTTCATGATTTTTAGTCCACATCTGTTTTGATTCACTCTCACCTCTCTAATACATGTTGGTGTGGTGCATCATTATCATCATAATTAACTTGACTTTTCCCTCTCCACTATTCTCTAATCAGTAAACTTAATTGGCTTTTGTCGAGGAAAGAAACCTGAATTAAACTGGGCTACTTGGAGCATGGCTCTTCTTCTTCCATTGTAATTTCTAACCTTATTTATTAGTGTTTTCTTTTTTAATTTAGGCTTTTGTTCCCATCAAGTTGCATTTTTGCAACATTTGAAATGTTTTTTCCTCTTGACCATGTTCAAATACAGGAATCAAAATTTGTCACTGTAACAAAAAAGCAGCTTAAAAAACTGTTAAAACCACACTTGTCTTATGAAATGGTGAATAAATACCAAGCCACCTTATCCCACATGTTATTATTCTTTATTGACACGGGTCTGATCGCTACTGTTTGAGCTCCACTATATACTCAACAGTACCAACGTAGTCTCATTTAAACTGTTAAATGACACATGAAAAGCTAAAGATAAATAGAAAAATAATGTGAAAAGTGACTAAAGTGACCACCCACGCAATTTATGAGATTGCATAGTCTAAAAAGCCACAAGGTTAAAAAAAGTAAAGTTTTGTGTTCTTTTTTCCTGTTTAGAAGAGATTTCCACTCTGCTTTCTGTAGCTGCAACTTTACTTTGATTTCATTGATCGATCAAAGCCTGGTGCTTTCAGAAGCAAAAGGTTTTCATGATGAAAGCCGTAATAAAGTTACTACCACTCAGCTCCAAAAAGTCACAAAACAGGAGTAGAGAGTTGGATAAAGAATGTGGAAAATTTGTCACACACAGGAAGGATTTCTTTTTAAATTTTTATCAGGAGTTGGAGTTGGACCGCAAACAGAGCAGAAAATAGGAAATATTGAACTTATTGGTTATGTTGGCACTAAAATGACAATAATATGATAATAAAAAGATAATAAACACTAAACATGCTCTATAACTGATAAATTTTTTAGACACAACAGGATTACCACATCTGTTTTAAAAGGTTTCAGAATTATGTTCACTATTTGTTTTTACTGATACCTGTGGAAATTGCAATGCTTGACTTACTCAGAAATATCTAAGTCAAGCATCATTTAATGGTATGTGTTAGCAGTGGTAATTTAGTTCAACTTTGGAGTAAAAATGTTCCTGTGGTGCAGTGGTGTTGTTAAAGTTCTGAGGTAAACTTTATTGGACACCAACCTCATCAAACTGACTGTAATTTGGCTCCTGTGAGAAACAGTTTACAGAAGTTTAAAGCAAATATGTTCCCCAGCTTTACATTTGACACATGACTGACCTCAGAAACAGGACTGAGAATGGTGACACTTCTAAAATGAAACAAAGTTATGTTGCACCTAAAAATGAGAGTTGTTTGCTAAGCCCCATATGCTGAAAGAGGGCTGATTGTAGTGTTAGAGGCCACTGGAAGCAGATAAATTGTGTTCAGGCTCTTAGCTATAAATGAGCAGAGGCGTCTGTGCAGCTTCCACGCTGTGACTAAATCCATATCAAACCTAGCTACTCTGAACTGCTCAAAAAGCTTCCTGCTGCTCAGATTATTTTGCTGCCAGGGATGTGCAGAGCATAAGCATTCATACAAGCACAATGAATTCATGTTCAAATGTCTTAACCCTGGTGTTGTCTTGCGGGTCAAAAGTGACCCACTACCATGTTTAGCTGTAGATAAAATACCTTAAACTATC
>JAOXNZ010000054.1:5372737-5384813 GCA_028566095.1 Kryptolebias brasiliensis | reverse complement strand
ATTTAAAATCTATTTTTTAGCATTCATATCCAAAAAAATGCATGACCGTCATTTAAAAATGGAAAAATTATTGACTACTTCTTTCTGTCTGGTTTGAAACCACTGTTTGAGCTGAAAAATGCAACAATCTGCAGCTCTGTCTCATGTTTCTGCTTAGTTCATTAAGTGTGATGGAAGTCAACTAAGCATAATCCTTTCTCCAATAGCAATACATAAAAAACTTCCAGCCTGTACCCCAATATTTAGATCAACCTGTTGTAAGAAATACAATATATTAGTCATATCTACATTTTTATTCATGTCTGGGCAAAAACAGCAGTTTTGTTTTCATTATTTATGGATGATGATGTGATTTGTAATTTGTGCTGCTAGATGGTACTACGTCCCAATCATCGCTTTGGGCTTTCAGGTGCATCTTCACTTGTGTTTCTTATTCATAGTAACACAATTTTTGTTATTGTTGTATTCAGATAAACAAACAATTCAGTAGTGATTGTATCTTTCCTTCCTCCATCTGTAGCTTTTGCATTTTTTATGTTCTTCTGCTGTCACTGTAATTCATCCCTCATCCACCTGATGCCCAATGACCACCTGTCCCCATCAATTGTTTCTCATCCCAATTTATCAGCTGTCTCTCAAATCAATCCCCTCTGTTGCCAAAAACCTCTCCTTTATTACCAGAGACACCAAGTCCCCAAATTATATATATATATATATATATTTAGTATTGTGGTAGGATGCCACCTTTGCAATAAGTCCAGTCATGAAATTTCTACTAAATGTTTCACAGTCAACTGTTAGTGGTATAATAACAAAGTGGAAGCGATTGGGAATGACAGGAACTTGGCCATGAAGTGGTAGGCCACATAAAATCACAGAGCATGCGTCTTAAAGTGCACAGAGGTCGCCAACGTTCTGCAAAATCAGTGGCTACAGACCTTCAAACATCATGTGGCCTTCAGATTAGCTCAAGAACAGTGTGTAGAGAGATTCATGGAATGGGTTTTCTGAGGCCAAGCAGCTGCATCCAAGCCCTACATCAACAAGTTCAATGCAAAGCATTGTATGCAGTGGTGTAAAGCATGCCGCCACTGGATTCCAGAGTGGAGACTTGTTCTCTGGAGTGATGAATCATGCTTCTCTATATGGCAATTTCCTCTCTGGATGAGTCTGGGTTTTGCAGTTGCCAGTAGAACGGTACTTGTCTGACTGCATTGTACCAAGGGTAAAGTTTGGTGGAGGGGGGGATGGATCATGGTTTGGGGTTGTTTTTCAGGAATTGGACTTGGTCACTTAGTTCCAGTGAAATTAACTCTTAATGCTTTAGTATACCAAGACATTTTGTACAACTATATAGCAATTATATAGTCCCAACTTTGTGGGAACAGTTTGAAGATGGCCCCTTCCTGTTCCAACATGACTGTGCACCAGTGCACAACGCAAGGTCCATAAAAACCTGGATGAGTGAGTTTGTATGGAAGAACTTGACTGGCCAATACAAAGTCCTGACCTCAACCCGATAGAACACCTTTGGGATGAATTAGAGCAGAGACTGTGAGCTAGGCCTTCTGTCCAACATCAGTTTCTGACCTCACAAATGCACTTCTGGAACAATGGTAAAAAATTCCCATAAAAACTCCTAAACCTTGTGGAAAGTCTTCATAGAAGAGTTGAAGCCATTATAACTGCAAAGGGTGGGTCAACATCATATTAAACCCTGCGGATTAGGAATGAGATGTCACTCAAGTTTATATGCATGTGAAGGGAGGAGAGTGAATACTTTTGGCAATATATATATATAAATATATAGATAGATTTAGATGTAAATGTAAATTTATTATTAGTCAGTAACACTCAATACACCTAAATGATGAATTCTTAGAAAACGAATCATGTTGCATCAGAGCAGAATGACAATAAAGTGAAGGGATGATGCTGATGATGCTGCAGACAAAGTTGATTTGACATCAGTTGGCACGCGAGATTCGCTCTGCGTGCACGTGAGGAGGGCTTGGGCAGCCCCGTGGTGATGGATGGATGGATAGAGGGATGGATGGATGGATAGAGGGATGGATGGATGGATGGATGGATGGAACTTGAGCTCGAGGCAGAATGACGCAATAATCTGGACACCAACAGCTGTAGTAGTAAACAAAACCCAGCTGACACCCGTTTATTTATTTATTTTAATCCTGCTGGTTCCTGAACATCCTGCATCCGGAACTCTTAAAATGCGTTTTTATTGTTGTTGAATTAATTCACTGAGTCTAATTTAGCTAAAACATGTCCAAACTATCGAAGATTTTTTATATGGAGATACATAATAACTTTATATTTTGAGTTTTTCGTAATAAGGGCATCAAACTGAAATATCCTGTCCCGCACGAAAGTCCTTGTATGGTAACTGTGTTTCTTTAGTGCGCACAGAAAACACAGTTTGATTAAAAATTTGTGATTCAAACAGAGACCGTGGCTATTTCTGCAGCTTAAAAAATAGAAAAGAAATACAAACTTTAGACTCTGATCTCATGGCACAGGCTGCAGTGTTCAAAAATATACCATAGACTCAGGCTACTCTTGTCATTACTTATTCTGCCTCTGACTTTCAGCTGTTATATCCTTAAGCTTTTTTTCTTCACTACATATCCATCTGAAGCGCGCAGCCATGCGAAAAACCCCATCAAATCCACCCATTAAGTCTCAAAACAAAGAGAAGTCCCTTAAAATAAAAAGCTGCTCCGGCGCGCACAGATAAGAGCGACTTTTGTGATATTCTTCGGGAAATAACCACTTCAAGCACGTTTGCTTTTTTAGTACGGTTGGAATATTTTAAAGAATCTCTGCTAATCTTATAAATCAGTCAGCTGTACTCACTTTCAGTTTTAAATTCTTTTCAAGATGCCAGTAGAACACGTAGAGCGCCATTTCAGTGTTGGAAATCCACATAGTAGAGTCTTTTTATAACGCCCGAAGTCCACAAAACAAGCATGAACAGGTGAAAAGTCCAGGATCAGAGCTGTTGCAGATGTGGGAGTCTCATCAGGCGCTGCGCTCTGATCCGCTGCGCTCCGGAGAAACCCGTCAGGACTCTCCTCCGCTGGTTTCCACCCATTGGCTGAGGATGCTGCGGATGACAGAGGAGCCCACCGCCCCCAGAATGACGCCTGCTGCACACCAGGAGAGGGGTGTCTGCACCAGAGGTGGGTGGTGCTTTCCACTAAAGTGTTTAACTGGTAGTAAGATTGAGTCATTCTTCATCATTAGGCTGTAAGAGCTTAATTTCAATTCTTCCTTTCCTTTTATATTATTGATTATTAATTTCAGGCCTCAGTCAATAAAGCACACAAAGCTCTGGCTCTTACCTTGGGTCACTGGTGAAGCATATATTAAATCCCACTCCACAAGGTTTAATATTTGACATGAGAGGCTTGCCTTCAGATCCTTCTTTATTAGATTACCTCTGAGACTTTTTTACATGCATTTGCAAGAAGGGATAGTGAGCAAGTCTACCAGGCTGTGTGATTTATATCTCAAATGCCCTTAAAATGAAAAGATTGGGATTTTAAAGGGTTATATAAGCTTCATGTCTTTTGAATGTTCTTTCATCAAATTTAATATTGGGCTTTTAATAATGTGGGGGGAATAAAAGTCAAAACACAAGATGAAAATGGTCAAATTTCTACAATAAAAGAACTATTGTATAATTAGCAGATAAAGAAAATACTTGAAATACGTGAATAGCATTCACCTCAAAAAACCTCACAAAACTGTATTTTTAATATTACATAGATTAGCATAAAATAAGAAGAGTGACTCAAGTTCATAAATGACACATTAAACTTTAATCAGTTCAAATACAATTCTGGATGCAAAAATATGTAGCCTGGACATTGCCAGGTGTAGAAAAAGAGATCCACTCCTGGAGTTTGGTAAATCTGTACACATTTAATTAATTGTTACACTTAATTCTCTTAAAAGCAACAGAGCACTTCTTAGGTTTAGTGAAGTTGAAAAGTTGAACACATATTCACTCCTGTTATAAATAACTTCTTAACAAAGACACTGTTTTTAAAGGGGTGGTCAGATGGGAGGCACTGATAATTTTGGGTTGACACACCAAAACCAAAAGCCATAACAGAATTTCAGAAGTTTTATTAGGTTGTTGTGCTCCCGCCAAGTTGGTAATGAGTCTTAGCCTCACTAGGAGGAGGTCAAGTATCTAGAAGTTTTGTTCTGTGATGGGAAGATGGAGCAGGAGATGGATCAACAAATTCAGTCTTCATCCACATAATAAAGCTGTTGCTCTGGTCCGTCATGGTGAAGAAAGAGATGGATGGATGGATAGATACCTAATCTTTTCTGAGCTCCTCAGGCATATCTTACCTTTGCTGTCTCATGTTCAGATGCACACAATAATACTGAACTACCCAGTGGCATTTTTGTTGCTTTTAAAACCTGGAAGGCATCTGTGACACTAATTAAGGTCAAACACTTAGTTGGAAACATGACTATATTGCAAGAATTAATAAAGCAACAAATCTGTTCATAGTATTTTAGCATATCTTTCTAAAATCAAAAAAACAAAACCCACATTTCTTTTGTTTTCTCTATCACATAATAAAGTTATGCAGATATACATTAGATAATTGGTTTTAACTGAATACTTTTCAAGACAAATAAGCATTGTTTCAATGAGCTGTAAGGGTACCAACACATTTATTTGTGTCTACCCTTGATGACGTTGCATTAGGTGCATATTCAGTAGTTTCACAGTACTGGTCATTCAGTTCTCTTCTCCCTGCTTTTCTTTAATCTCTGGAGTCCTTTTTTCCTGTCTCTCTTATTCTTCAAAGCAACCTTTAATCTTTTTCTTTCTAAAACCTTTTGACTCAGCTGTCTGAACAGACTCAAAAACCACCTGTGTGTCTCAGTGGTGTCAGATATCTGTAGGTCTCGCTTCAGTCCTGCAGTGCACACAACTGCGCACAAATATAATCCCACATTTGTTCGTGTGTGTGTGGGGGGGTAATCCTTAATCCAAGTGTGGCAGCGAGAGGCTGAAGTCTAATGCTTTACATCACAGTGCTTTGCTCAGCACATGAAACCTGTTGTTCCTGATATCTTTTCACTAATCTCAGTTTCACTCCAGTAAATTACAGTGAAGTAAATAGAATAAAGAGAAATTCATTGTCAATTCAAAGAGACCTTTTCTTTTTGCTTTGTGAATTTCCTGAGAAGACCACTTTTAAAGTATTTATTTAAATGTCTTTGCTCATCTAAAAAGTTCTCCTCGGTTCAGGTAAAATTTGTCCATCTCGCCCTTACAGTCTTCCAACCTCAAAACGAGGATTCTGAATCTGATTAAGATCCACAATCATTAAAGATGTTCCAGTTCCTTGAAAACATCTTGAAGTGCACGTCAACAGCCACACTTGTGATGTTACTGAAACTTACTTAATCAACACACCTCCTCACAAATGCAAATAATCTCTGTACAAAATGCTCAAATGATTAGTAGAGATGAAAAATATCAGACAAGCTAATTAAATAGAAACAAATCTGTGTCAACCTACACAGTTAAGAGTACAGAGGTGTTAATACAGCTGTAGATGCAGGTAATTTTGTTACAATGTTAAATGTTTTAGTTAAAAAATATTAGTGAACTCCTCAAAAATTTGTTATTTGTAAAAACTGTCTCGACTCCAGTGAAATGTGGCATGAAGGATGACCTTAGCTGGAAGAGGAAGAAACAGAACACAGCAGCAATGATGTCCCAAACACTGGAAACAATCCACCCACCAGCCTGACCTCGTTAACATTTCTAATTCAGTGTGGCATGGCATTTCAATTAAACTTTTTTTAGTTTTTAACTAATCATTTTATGCCACAACAGTTCACACACTGTCAAACTATGCTGAAATACCAAACTAGCAAAACTCAATTTTACAGAGTACTTTTGGCCTTGGTCTTTAAATTTAGTTGCTTTCTCTCTCTGACGCTGATCTCACCAGCCTGCAAATGTTGGAGACTAGTTGGGGACCCAAAACTGTTAGAAAATAGGGGAATTTTCACTTACATTCTCACCAAAATTTTTCACCAAACATTTTGGAGACTCTGCTGTTCGCCAACTAGTCACAGCCCAGTGGGATACTGACATTAGTTTTTGAAAAGATTTTCCTCAGCTGGGTTCTGTACTTTCAATATTAATTTTAAACTTCTGTTGATTATTTTATTTAACTGGTTTCAATATTTCTGATTGTTTCACATCTGTTGTGTATTTGTGCCTTGCGTCTTCATTTTATTCAGTAAATAAAGCCTGTTTGTTTTGATGCCTTTGGTTATCGTAAAACTAATTTCTCTGCCTGCTACCTGAAGATATTTTTCCCAAAACTCCAAAGTGTTTGGACACAATTAGTAAGAAGAACTCTTGATGTGTAATAATTATTTTAGGGGCCCAAAGTGCCTTTAAGGCTGACATCAAAACTAGAATAATGAGACAGAAAATAGACTCAAAGTCTGTCATGTTGTCATATTTTTTTTATGGAGAAAACTAAATTGTAAATAAGATTTTAGTTGGAAACTTCATTTTACTTTTATCTTTTCTAAAGGGTATTTTTAAACTATGTTCCAAACTTGAGCTTTTGCAATATATATATTTATTGGCTAATGTGAAACTCTTATTAATGAGACAACATCACTCTTAGTACTTCAAAATGTAATCAAAATAATATGTGTGTAAAATGCACTTTCTGGGTAATTTTATTGATGTGAAAAACATTTGACTGCCTGTTGCTGAAGCGGTGTACAATAAAATGCTGAAAAATCTAATTGTGTGAGGAAAAAAATAAATAAACTGATTTATCCAAGATGGGCTTTCTTGAGAGCAAAAACAATTTTGCAATTCAGTTTATTGATTTCCTCCTTGTCTAATGGAACAGTGAAAGAAAAAAACAAGATGCTGTGAAGAAAAGATAAATACTGTGTAGCAATGTGGCATGTGAAAATTTGTCATAACAGTGACATTTAGCCATGTCACAAAGTGTTATTTGTGCTTATTTATAGATTATATATCTGTGGAATTTTAAACGAGAATGAATCATGAAATTCATTCACGATACATGTCGGCCAATATTCTCCAAAAAACAGCTATAATAGGTATATGAAATGAGTCAAAATAAGAACAATAAGTACAAACATCCATCAACCTGACATCTATGAAAGTGTAACTAAATAAAATCTCCTTTGTTAAAACTGAATGTTCTGCAGGGAATTTCTAAGTGCTGACATTGATGTGGATGTCACATTGACATGCATCAACCACACAAACACAACAAACCAGTCATATTCCCCATGGCAACAGCTCTTCACTCACGCTGCAGGATAATACATCCTATCACACTTTAAAAACTGCTCAGAAAGAACAGATACAATAAAAAGGACCAAGATGTTTACCCACATTTTGTCCATATTTACCAGATCCAAGTTGATTAAGCTTCTGTTGGATAAGATCAAGCTTCATCCTTCCTGCAGCTCCCAGCATCTATCTGCGTCCTGGTGCCAAATATCACAGAGGTTCTGTGTCCATGTCTTATGGGTCAGACCTGTTTTAGCCGTACTATACATTCATGTTAATATTCTAGTTGATTAGTCCAGTTTTATATGTGTAATAGAAAATTGATACCTACATAAGAAATAAATGTAAAACCATGACATTTTGTGCTCAAAGGTTATGGTTATACAACTGTGTCTTATGTAGATGTCTACTTTGTGTTACACATGTAAAATTTCACCAGTTAGCTATGTGACTAGTACATTTTCAGTAGTATATTTTTAATCAATATCTAATTTTAATCAGAATTCTAGTATCAAGTACTTTATTGCCTGATGTTTAAACCTGTTGCACATTTATAAACCTTACAGAATTTATTAATGGTTGATTGTTTACTTAATCAACAAATAATAATGTTTTATTCAAGATTTTTTTGTCCTCAGTACCGATCAAGCCATTTGAGACTGAGACTCAATCAAAGATTTGTATTTTCCTCCAGCACCTTGTTGCAAAATACAAATTTAAATATATTTAGTATCATAATTGATACCACCTTGTTAGACACTGAAGGTCGCTGTGTCTGTGAGGCTCTAAACTCTCATTCATCACCTTTTTATATTTCAGAATTTCATGAACAATCTAATTTTCTTTTCCCTGTTTTATATAATCAATCAAAAATTGCCTTGACTGAGATTTATGATCAGCATCCCTACCAGTCAACATACTATGGACATTTTACTTTAAATTGTTATTTCTGTTTTATTTATGACTAAGATGTCATCAAAATCATTTGCTGCTTCATCAAAATATTATTTGTTTGCTGGGTTGGTAAAAAAATAAAAAAACCTCCTTCCTGACAGACATGAGAGACCAATTAGAGAAGAGAAAAGCAGTCATCGCTGTTCCCCACTTTCTGACCTTTGACACATTGTCCCGAGACTAAATGATGCTTCTATAAAGTTTATTAATAACTGGTCTAAAAGTAGCTCCTATATGTCTGAGAAAATCTATGCTGCTGTTACAGTTTGTTCGCAATCATCTGTGTTACTGAGGCAGCATGTCCACATGTTGTGTTTATTTATGGGAATTAACCAGCGGGACACTCGTTACTTAATGAATGTCAAAGCTCTTTATTATGTGTGAAATTGGTTTTCCTTTTAAGGAGTTTGCATTTGTCTCGGTGATAACATTTATTTTTGTGACTGCTTTAGAAGAAGTTACAATGTGTGCCAGAAGTTTGAAAAACACTTAAAGAACAAACCAACTTGCTTGAGTTCACAGTCGAACTCCTGTCCTATAAATAGATTTCCAAGTGAGAAGCTCGCTGGGACATTCAGCTAACATGCTGAAGTGATTGCAACCTACAGACTGAATGCACAGTTTTTCAAAACAATCTGAAATGACTGCATTCAAGTTTCAACCGTTTGTATCAGATCTCCGCAGCAATTTTCTTCTGCTGAACAAAAGCCGACACTGCTTAAAGCTCTGTTGGAAATAACATGTTTGTGGTTCTGTGGCTGTTTTAGACAAATGCAGTTTTAACAAGTTCGCCCATAAAATTTTATTCAACTCTTCATCTCAGCTCCTGTGTCTCCTTTTTAAGCATTGTTGTCTCAGTTCTTTATCTGATGTCGCTTTCAGTACCTTGAGATCTCAAGATTAAAGGTCTCAGTCTTTTAACTTCCATTTAGGAAGAGCACCAGCACCACCTGTGCAGAGATGTTTTGTGAATGGCTACTCCTGCCATTTTCTGCACACTTATTTCCTGATTCATCTTTTACAGTCGGTTCTGATGCTGCTTCTGCCAGTTCACTAACTTTCTGTCCTTGAAAGTCGTGCATTTTCAGAGCAAATTGATTGTCTCTTTCAGCACTAAACATTGCCATATTTTTATATTGAGATTGTTATTTATTTTTGTGCAGATGTTAAAAAAAGCATGTTTATCAAAGTTGACTCTAAGTCATTAATAGGAAATTTCTAAACATAAATGTATGCAATCTATTAGCACTCAGAGTACATGTGTCAACTATAAACACATCAAATTTTAGCTCCGTATCTGTAAAATTGAAATTGAAAATCTTTTTTTGTGTTGGCTAATGTCAGTTA
Organism: Kryptolebias brasiliensis; assembly: GCA_028566095.1. Taxonomy (NCBI): domain Eukaryota; kingdom Metazoa; phylum Chordata; class Actinopteri; order Cyprinodontiformes; family Rivulidae; genus Kryptolebias; species Kryptolebias brasiliensis. The sequence goes on along the minus strand of JAOXNZ010000054.1, from coordinate 5,375,158 downwards.
GCTGTGGCAGCCATCTTAAATTGATCTGACTCCAAACGTTAGTCAGTTGTAGAGGTACATCCAAAGATTACATTCAGCAAGTTTTTAATTAAAATTTGCTCCTTGGTTCATGAGATATGTTGGTAATGAACAGACACACAAACACTCATTACTTTCAGCTGAAAGAAAAACAACAACATTCCATTAGGCTGAACTTCAAAAATATCACACAAATTTAAGTAAATCACATTCTGTCTGTTTCTGAAACTGACAAGTGCTGTAATTTATTTTATCCTACACACTCACACACCAACAACGGTTTAGATTATATAAATTCTCCCACTATGCTGCCTTGTCATGTACCCCCCTCCCCCCCACACTCACACAGAAATCCCTTACTGACAGTTTATTAGACATTTAATTTAAAAGTCAAGCAGCCACGGAGAAATAACAGCAGCCTTATTGATAAAATGTCAGTTTAAATTTCATTACAGAAGCTTTAACAGGAGGAGCCCATTAGGTTTAAGTAGAGGACATCAGTGTTCCAGCATCACCAGGATGTTTCTTTTCCTTCTACGGAGTGAAAACATGATTAAAAATATCCTCTGCCACCTAAACACACTGTGTTTTATTTAATAAAGATTTACTTTAAATGTTGACTCATAACTTAAACATAAATATTCAGAGTTACATCAAGTGGACATAAAAACCCCTGCTGAATGTTCATGTATGTTCATATGGATGTGATGGAATATGGTTTCTTCACAGTTTAATCGCCTCCTTATTCTAAGATAAATTGGCTCTGGGTGAGAATGTGCTCATAGAGGAACTGTAAGCTGAATGGCAGAGCTGTGATACTAAAAGAGTTCAGCTGCATTGGAAATAATTCAACAGGAACAATGAAGAATTACTGCAGTAATGGGTACATCTGTAGGATCATTGTGGATGTGTTTCATCCTTGGTGTTAAGTTAACAAACATCTTTATTGCTTCACACCAGGAAATGATTAAAACTTCTGCTTTTACAGAAGAGGCCACACTTTCTAAAGAAAGTACAGGTGAATCTGCTTTTCTTTCACACTCTGCTTCTGCTTTTTCACTTAGTATTTGTCCAAAATATGATACAGTGTCACAAATTGTCACTCCTCTGTGGTCATGTTTAGCTAAATATAAACTCTGGTAGATAGTTTTTGAGATATGATACATAAAACATTAGGTTTGAAAGCTGGTGTAGTTATTTTTCCAACTTAACTGGTTATAAAACCATCCTCCCACATTTTAATGTGTCATCTCTATATGTTTAAAGAATTTCCTAACATTGGCTTCTACATACATCTCAGCACCATCTTATTATTTCTGCCTCACTTGCTTGTAAAAATCTTTTCAATGATTGTTAAATATACCCTTTTTTTGATGATCCTTGTTAATATGAAGAGTATACAGATAGTCTGACGAAAGAGATAGTTTGAAGATGCTAATTATTCTGATGAGGCATAAATTAACTCCAATGTCAGAGGTCCCTCAACTACAAAACTGCACAATTACTTATGCCATCGAAGCCTGATTTGGTCATTCAAGCTTGAAAACGGTGCTGCGTTGTGCAACAGTCATAGGCATGAGTTAGTGATGTTTGGTTACTGAACTGATTCATTCCCAATAGGTATCAGTGAAGGAGATTACACCTGGAAAGAAGAGTCTGAGATAAGAAATTATAAATATGGAACAACTCCAAAAGCACCAGTCAGCTGAAACAAATTAGATAATTTAAATAAAGAAAACAGAGCAAAGTTTTAGACATTTTAGCTGACTTTTTTATGGTTATAGGCCACTGAGATAAATTAATTGAAATGCGCTGTTGCAGAAGTATTATTTTTTTACAAGATTTTTACACATAGTTTAGGTTGCTGCTACTAAAAAAAGGCACCTTAGCTTTTTCAGTTCGGAAGAACAAAATCCACGAGGCTTGTTAGGAATTTGCAGAATTTTGATGTGACATGAAGTGACTAAAAGACTTTCGTTTTCTCAGAGTCAGTAGCACATCTCTATTCAGGAAGGTTTTTCTGCTCTCTTGCAGATATTTTGATTTGCTTTTCTAGTAATTCTACAATGTTTTTCAGAAATCAACTTGGCCCCCACTTTTTCCTGTCATAATTACTCTCATCTTGTACTTTAAAATCGTGGAAACAGAAAAGAACAAAAAATGCTGCTATCATCTTAGAGCTCCTCCTGCTTTAGAGAAAAGCAGATATTTACACTTCTTAAACAGCTGCTTGGAGAACTCCATGTGCTTATTGTTGAGACCAGGTTCAAGAAGTCAGAGTATTTATAAAAATTTCAAATTTGGTCTTTCAGATTTGAAACTGAACAAACAATATCTATCTATCTATCTATCTATCTATCTATCTATCTATCTATCTATCTATCTATCTATCTATCTATCTAT
>JAOXNZ010000054.1:5319048-5345963 GCA_028566095.1 Kryptolebias brasiliensis | reverse complement strand
AAAAAACTAGTGTGTTTTTGTTTCAAATGAAAAAACGAACTGCCTGAATGTACACGGACCATTATGCCTGCCAGATTGCAATTCAAAGTTTTGAACAAAGATCTTGCACTATCAGTTAATTGCTATGCTGCGTTGCCTGGGTGAGGAAACACCCGTTGACCCCAGGATTCATCACTGATGATGCGTCTTGGAGATGTTTCTTATGTAGTATAAACTTAAGTTTCTGTAGATAATAGAAGGGTGAAAGATGAGTGATGATAGGCCAGTTGTGTCGGATTAATTACAGGTCACATTAATTTGATAATATACTTAAAACATGGTCTTTCCACTAAGAACGTTTGGTCGCTTTTGTGAGTGAGGACTCGTAAGGATAAAGTGTGTTTATTACAGAGCATAAAGTCTGCAAATGTGTTGAAGTGAGACTGGTAAAGAGAGGCTTCTAAGGAATGTGCTTTCAGCAGGCCTCCATCTGTTCCCCTCGTTCAGTTAAACTGAAGCAGTGTGCAGCAGCTAAACATTTCAGCCTTTCTGTTGTTAAAGAACAACTGAGGAAATGGAAACCTCTGACCTGAGCTTTGGCTTCAATTTTGATTTTTATGAACATGTAGTGAAGTTTTAGATTCTTAATGAATGATTTAAAAAAATCAAAGAAACATCAGCATTTCCTCTAGAGATTGTACTGTTTCACTCAATCCACACATTATAAAATAACTGGAAGCTAAAACTTTATTTGTAATGTTATCACTATGAAGAAGATACTGTCACCATACTGAATTTAGACTAAACGAATTATAGTTACCACAACTGCTGAGAAGTTACATGTTGACAGTTATACATTTGTGGTGAGTTATCTAACTTCTGTATATGTTTGTTTAATTCATAGAGGAAGCAAACTTTTTTTTTTTTAAATCAAAGCTAAGCATACTAATTTCTGTTTCAGTATGTAGATTAAAATCTTTCATGCCTTTCACATTATTTTACATAAATACTCTGTGTTAGTTTCATATAAAAATAACACAAAGAATACAGCAAACACCTAACAGTGCCTTTTAACGGCTTCATTTCCACTAGATTAAAAGAATGCTGTGAAAGCAAAATGTTCCGATTACCTCTAAATGCAAATCTTGTCACAGCAAACAAAATAAACAAAAATATTGAATCATTATAAATGCTATAAAATGACCATAGTCAGCTATTTACCGCTACAACATCTGACAGAATTAAAATGATAAAGATCTCTATTTTCTTTGTAGTTGACTTGTAGTGGAAAATGCTAAAGTTTGAAAAATGTCTGTCTGGTAGAAATGAAATTAAAAGAAGAGTGAGTTATGCAAAATCAAACTTTTCAAAACTTTAAAATGATCAGTATTCTGATGATGCTTTTTTTTTTTAGAGGGATAGTACACATCGATAAACCTTATTATACATTCATCAGAGTTTGACTAAAATTATATGTAGTCCCTGGATATTTCTTAGTCACAAAAATAGGAGAATATATGTGTAAAAGTGCAAACTTCTGTTTTTATTCAGAGTAAAAAGTCACAAAATGGTTCTTCAATAGTTTTACTTTAGTAATTTGCAGCATTTTCAGTCATTTTCAATGGAATTAATATTTTCTTTGTGTTACAAGTTTTACATTGTCACACCCATATATTAAGGACTAATTTGCACTGTCTTAGCAGTTACCTAGGTTTTAAGTTTTACAGTTTGATGGGTTTTGTTTATTGATTTGCTGTGTTTGAACATGTACTTGACTAGTGATCCTAATCTGCCTGCCTCAAATATTTAATTTGTTGAAACCTGCCTTGCTGTTTGCTGTGACGACACATATGTTAGATTTGATTGGTTTACTTTTGAAGCTGCAGCTTTCTCAAGGAAAAGAAAAACATCTCCACAAAACTAAAACTCAGTCCTGCCATGTCAGTCAGCTCTTCTTGCATATTCACACTGCTTCATCAGGATTAAGGTTTGTAATAGTTGAGTTTAAAAAAAGTGTAAAAATAGGTCCATGTGTTACCTTAAACAGGGTCATTAAAAAGCTGCACAACATTAGAGGGTTTCTTTCATCAGAAGGTGATGTAAGGTTTCACTGCTTTAACTTTCCCTCTTCATGGTTTGTTATATCTGCTAAAAGTCATGTGTCTGCTGATGTCAACATGAGATCTCAGAAGGGAAAGAGTTGGGGTTGTGAAAGTGTTTTACCACCGTTCTGGTCAAAGGTGGAACAACTGCTGGAAAAAACTGTAGATAAGTTACTTTTGTATGATTGCAATTCACCTCTGAGAGCTGGTATATGTTTATCTTTTAAGTATTTATGTTGTTCCCCTTGGAAAGGATCTTGTTGTAATGGGACCATTACTATAATATAGGCAGTTTGGTAATGGTTTTCCTTTTACTCACAGCTTTCCACCAACAATCCAGACATTTCAGTATGAAAGAGGGCTCAGATTTGTTTTGGCTTAGATTAATTTCTAAAAGCTGAACTGTCAATTATCTGAAGTTTGATCTGGTAATACTGGGATTTCAACCCTCAACTTGCACCCTTAGATCACTGTTTTTCTTTAGCATGTGCTTCTGGCCTTTGATTGTTGTTTTTTCCTTGTCAAGTCTCTGGGGCACATAAAAGTTATGAGTTTGGAGCAGTTGTGACGACCAGAGTTTCCACTACTCCACTGGCGGAGTAAAAAAACAAAAGCTAACAGTTCTTGGAAGGTTTGAGTAAATAAAGAGGACACATTTGTGTCATTCTTAGTTCATACATCTGCAAAGCTCGTTTTGCTCTCGGGTATGACGTGAACTATTCCTGCTGCCAAACTGATTTGTTAACACTGGATTTAAACATTTAAAGAGAAGAAATAAAATCCAAATTGTTCAAATTCTCATTAGATGTCCTAGTTAACATTTGTTTAGAACATTATTCCTTCAAAAATGATTATTTGATTATTGTCATTTATCATCTTTCATTGGCTCAAATAATGGCTGCGAACAACATTAGTGGATAAAAGACAAAACAGTATAATAGAATAAATATGCAAGAATTTTTTTAGGAAAGGGCACTACATGTTTATAGTGAATTTGTTTTTTAAAAAAAACAAACTAAAAACAATTCAGTCTTGATAAATAAGTATTTGATGTAAACATTATTTAAGAGAAATTTTGATCCTGAGAAAATGTTAGAAAATGTTAGTCAAGTACATTTTTTTTAACAAGTTTAAGGTAAAAAATAAAACATGACTGGCGGTTGTCTGAAGACTTTCCTTTCTTTTTAGTTTTAGGGTATTATTCTAATTTTGACTTGGTGATTTTTACATTTTGCCCTATTACACACATGATATTTTCTATATGAATAAAATAAAGCTTTGTGCTATTTCCTCATTAAGATTAGAGATCTACTGTTTGGAGTTAAGTTAATCAAACTTGTCAACTAGATAGTCAAAAGAGAAAAAGGTGAATAACTGTTTTAAAAAGAAGCCTGAAAGACAAAGAGGCACTAAAAACTGTTTTATCCATATTTTGTAAACGAAATGAAACCCGCTTAATGATGACAGGATTGTATAGTTTTCTTCAACAGTACATATGATGGTGTTTTATACATGGATGTGTTGGATTCTTATCTGCAGATTTTGTTGTGTTTTCTGGTGCCGTTTGTCGTGTAAAAGCAAGATAATCTGTTTTGGAAATATTCTATTCCACATTTGTTAACAGGCAATGTCAGCTTAGGTTTTGCAGAAGATTAGCTTCCAATTGGTTTATTGGTGCCTACTCTCCCACTGCAGCTGTATAATCCTTTGTTTAAATGGTTCAGAATGTTGTTGTCCTGAAGCAGAAGACCTCCATGTTCAGGTCAGTCTAATCTTCAAAAGAGCATCTTGAAGGAGAAAACGGTCTTCTTACGTTAGGTTTTGAGTATTTGTTTTTAGAAGTGCCACAGGTATAGGTACTTGATCATGAACTACAAAATTTTTTGTATCTTCTTTTGTCTTTGGTTTGCAAGTTTATTTGAACTAGAGTTTAATGTTTTGAGGTGGTTTTTGGTATATTTTTGTATTTTTTTAACAAATTAATGCATTTGGTGTAGGTATGTGTCGGTTCTGCACTGTTCAGTTTGTTGGTTTTGGTTCTGATGCTTAACCCAATACTCCTAGCTAACATAAACCTGTCATAACATGATATAAATACAGACAAAGCTGTTAGTTTTTAAAAGTGTGCTCTAATCCATTTCAGTTGTTTTTTTTGTATTTCTTTATGACCTTTTTATTTTGGTGATAGCTTTATGCCTGTCAGTACCAGACCACTTTGAACCCATTAATTCTGTACCCATTGGACCGCTTTTTACCAAAGTCATTTTAAATATCAAAATGTTGTGTAACTGGTAACCCAAGAGCGTCAATGTATAAAAATATAAATAAACAATAGAAAAGGCTAGAACAATGAAGATGCTTCATCGTCAGTGCTGTCTCCCCACACCACCACTTTACTCCCTCAAGATAAATGTGTGTCCTTGTTTCTCTGGTTGTTTACAGCCCGAAGAATCACTTTTTTCCCCTCATTACTATTGGTCTTTGCCGTCACTCCCTCCCTTTAGCGTCTGACTCATGGCTTCCCATTCGGGTACCACCGGAGATTTAACTGCTGGTCATCAAGAGAGTTGACAACCTCATATTATGCTTGTTTATATCTAAAAAAAAATGTCTGTTTACATCACTTTTTCTTACATATATCCTAAATGCATTATTTGCAGAACCATAAATAGTTGTTCCAGTGGTTGATTGAAGTGCCTATATTGACGTTAACCTGGCAACAGTTTTATCGTGTTAAAATAGATCTGTGGCATTTCTTTTGTGAGGCAAAAGTAAAAGATTTTTGTGGCAATTAGTGCTGGAATAAAGTAACTTAATAAACAGAGTAGAGAATAGTTTCTAAGGACAGTCCCTCAAAAAATGCTTATTCCTTACAAGATATTTTAAAGAAGGCCAACCTGAGGTGTGATCCAGGCTTTAACAGTCGACATTTGAATTAAAATATCTAATTTTTGAATGGTAGTGCAATAACTATTTTGAGCTTATCCAGCAAGTTTTTCAAATAAACAATAATCTGTTCTACCTGAATAAATTAATCCATTTATTTGTTTTTCTCTGTAGCAAATTACAATCTTTTTAGGAAAGATATTTGAACTTGTAAGAAACACTTTGTGTGAGTTGCAGCACTGTTATCTCCCTCAGTATGAGCTGCGTTTGTCTGTCCAAACGGGTTGTTGATGTTTCTTGTCAGATGACGGAGCAGCTGGTAAATTTTAGCTCCACAGAGGGTGGTTCTGGCACCAAAAGTTCAGTGTACCACCTCTCCGGAGGCTGACAAATTCAGTCTGTCCCAAAGGGGGGAAACCGACACCAAGCGCCAACGCAATCCAAATAAATAATTGGTGATTGCTGTAAAGTTTATCTCTTCTACCAGCCACTTTAAGAGGCAAACACTCACTGAGCGTATCCTTATCAGTTTGTTAAATGATTAAAGCGCTCTGCATCTACTTAAGAGTAGAAAAGTCTGGGGTGCTTCTGCAAGAATAGTAAATATACTGCTGTGTTTTACCATGCCTCATAAACACCATGAGAGTTTTTGTACCTGAAAAAACAAAAGTACTCTCTGAAGTGACCATAGAATAATGTTCTTATCACCTTCAGTCACACTAACACAGCCAATCTGTTTAAAATGTTTGTGTTTTTACAGGATTTTTAATGGCGCATGACTTTTGGGCGAAATTCTGAAAATTGTCAAACTGTAACTGCTTTGCTTTCATAGTAAAGTACTTTAAATTAAAAATAACTTTCCAACTTTTTGTTTGATTTTCAGTAAAACTAAAGTTTTGTCACCCCTCTAAATCATCTTATGTGGCTCTGTTGTAATCTAGATAGAGTGCCTTCCTCAATGTCTGTTGTCAGTTTCATTCTTAAATCTGTTACAGATTTTTCTGCTAAATCAAACTTTGATCATGCAACACGACGGTGATCCCCAGCACACCAGAAAATACACAACAAATACTCAACAAATAAGAGTCGAGGTGTTCTTGTGTTCCAGTCAGACCTTAACTTGAATAAAGTGCTCAGACAGTCTTTGCTCATCTGAGTTGTTTTTTTTACCTAAATTTAACACTTGTTGAGAACCAGGTGACTTTTCTTAGTGATACTCTAAAACAATGTATTATAAAGAGGTTGTACTTACTAAATGATCTAAAGTATATTGATTAAAAGTTATTATAATAATTAATGAATCAGACAGTTGTCAAACTGGCTTGAACAGTTAGGATTCTTAAGCTGTTTATCTCCTTATTCCTTCCCATTTTTGACAGTTGATATACAGTACAAGCAGTCTGAAGGCATCAGTTGTTAATGATATAATTAGGTTTAAACAACAGTCTATTACTCTCTCTCATGGGAACATTAGAAAGCAATTTGATTTTAGGTACTTTGTGATAAGAATTTTTAGTGATCCTCAACAAAGAGTTAAAACTGTACATTCTTTTATGTTTTTATTTGTTTCTTAAAATTGTGTTTATCATAAAACACCGTCATATTTATGGCTGCTGAGCAAAGGAAGCTTTATTTATTTTTTCTTCTGCTGCATTTTTTTTATTTTTATACTTTGTCTCTTTCTTCTTGTTCTGTCTAGCGTTGATTGCTGGGTTGGGAGACTCCAGCCTGTGTTTATACCACTCTTTCTCTCTGGGGCCTCGTACTCTTTGTGCCCTCTGCTCTCTGCTGATGGGAGCTGGTTGCCCAGCTCTGGGCAACAAGCCCTCGCTAACAGAGTTGACGTGTCAGAAGCCCCCCTGTCCTCTCCAGGGCTTTCGAGGCAGCTCACTCGCTTACTCGAGGTTATTAGTGTGCAGATCACTGGGGAATTGACCCAAAATGTGCTGGCATTTGCTGACTAATTAGCATAGTTCCTAGTGCTGTGGGGTTTTTTTTTTCTTGTCTTTTTATTTTTAAAGAACAGAAAATCAAGGGTAAAATCAAACCAGCACTTTGCATTCTGTACGTTACTGTTTGAGTGTGCTCTCCCCGCCTTTCAACAAACAAGTGCATATAAACAAAAGCTTAGAGTTCATTCAGGAGCCAATACTGATTTTCCAATCTTTTGTACAGCTCTGACCCGCAGATACCAGTTTCGGCTGATAGATTTCTCTCAAAGAACTATAATTAACAGAATAATATATGTACTTTATTTCTGATAAAATGAAGAAAAAAAAACATTCTGTTGCATCAATCAGTGAAGTCTTGCTGCAGCATCGTCACTGTGGTTCAGTTTGTTGAGGCAGAGCTTTAAAGTGGTTTAAACTGCTGGGTGACAGACGGACAGAAACCTCTCAACCATGTAGTACCTCCAAAACCTAAAACTTGGCTGAGGGGTTATGCAGTGTCCTTACAGGATGTCTGTTCTTGTGTCTGAGCTTGGCATTCAGCCCTCCAGGCTTGCCCAAGGAGAGCCAATACCCTTCTGTGTCTATCATGACTGACCTTTAACCTCCTTCACTGTGCTTTAATTAAAAAAAAAAAAAAAAACAGTAAAAGGCAACAAGTTCTGTTGCGTTGTCATGTGGGTCACAGCAGAAAAAAATAAACCTGTTGGTTTTTAGGTCTGTTGAATTTTTTCTAAAACATTTTGAAAAGGAGACATTCAAAAAGATCTAATTATTTTCAAAGTGCATTGTCCTCAATAAAATACTTAATTACAAACTGGTGGTTTTCAAACTGCTGTGCATATAACATAGATAAATATGAATTGAGATGCATGAAGATCTAGTTGATATCATATAATGACTACTAGATGTGGTATAAAGATTACTTACTTTAAACCAAAGTAATATTTGATATGAATTGGGTACTGCAGTGCAACAGTATGGTTAGAAAATGTGATTAGTCAGAGCTGAACTTGTGTCACTTTAAAGAAATGCATTGAAAATCTTTAACTTAGCAAAGCTGTCAGTAAAAATGCTTTTTTTGTTTTGCTTTTGTTTCCCAACAGGTGAGGTGAAGATGGTGGACCGGCTTGCTAACAGCGAGGCCAACTCCAAGCGGATCGCGTTGGTGGAGAGCTGCTTTGGTGCTGCGGGCCAGCCGCTAGCCATCCCAGGTCGCGTGCTGATCGGAGAGGGCGTCCTCACCAAACTCTGCCGAAAAAAGCCGAAAGCCCGTCAGTTTTTCCTCTTCAACGACATCCTGGTCTATGGCAACATTGTCATCCAGAAGAAGAAGTACAACAAGCAGCACATCATCCCCCTGGAGAACGTCACCATTGACACGGTGCCAGACGAGGGCGAGCTGCGCAACGGCTGGCTAATCAAGACCCCCACCAAGTCGTTCGCTGTCTACGCTGCCACTGCCACAGAAAAATCAGAATGGATGAACCACATCGGCAAGTGTGTGCGAGAGTTGCTGCAGAAGAGTGGCAAGTCCCCGACAGGTGAGCACGCCGCTGTCTGGGTGCCTGATTCCGAGGCGTCTGTGTGTATGCGCTGCCACAAGGTGAAGTTTACTCCAGTCAGCCGCCGCCACCACTGCAGGAAGTGTGGCTTTGTGGTTTGCGGTCCATGCTCAGAGAAGAAGTTTCTTCTGCCCAGCCAGTCGTCCAAACCTGTTCGCGTGTGCGGTCACTGCTACGCGCTGCTGATGTCTGGAAGCCTCGGGCCGCGCTCAGATTCCCTCACCCTGTCAGGCTCAAACTTCAACAACAACACCTTGTCGGACGATGAGGACGACGACGACAGCAGTGACTGAGAAATGCCCGAACTTCCCCAGGACCTGTCCCATCTCTGCACTGAGGAGAAAATACTCTTCCCTCATACCATTACATCATCATTATGCTTCTTTTCTCTTGCTGATTGAATCATGATCCACTGTGAGAAGATTTTAATCTCTGAGGATTAATTTAATATTTCACTTTGGAGTTGAAATCTTTCAATGGACCTAATTAATAAATTTCTTCCACTAATTCTAGCTGAGATAGATACTTTCCTGAAAACATTAATTCATCAGTAAAATGTGGAATTACGTGGATGACCAGCAGAACTCTGGGGTTCAGTCTGACTGTTCATCACAGCTTAGACTGCCTGGTTTTTCTCTCGTGCCTCTTAATCAGGCTGCAAATATTCACTACAATAAACAAAGGTGCTAATGAGACTTCTCATCTGCACTGTCCTCCTTTTAGGTTCTTTCTTAATGGTTCATTGCTGTCTTTTTCGTTTTTGTTGTAAACTAAAATGTGTTCACCGTGTTTGCAGGGAAAGAAAAAGAGTTTATACTTTTCTATCACCTCTCTTGTGCATGTATTAGACCAAGCAGGGCTCTATTATAACATTCTGGCATTTTTCTTCCCTATTTTTGTACATTTATTCTAAGAGAAATACAAAAATCCTTTTATATTAGCAACAAAATGTAGATATTACGCTAAACCTGGAGATTTTCTTGTAAACCTAATGCAGTTGCTTATGACAAATCAGCTAAAGCTCATCTCAGTGAGTGTTTCTCTTCCTAACACATTTTTTTTGAGTCTTCTCAGCAGTTATTCCAAAAACTAACTCTATTCTCTGCCTATACTGTCATGTAGTGCCTTCTAGAAAACTGAACTATGCTTTTAGGAGGGAAGAGGTTGTTAGTGAATGATACCAGGCTGCAAAAAAACATGGACTTCATGATAGGTTGACTCAGAAACACATTACGCTGGATGGGTTGGTGTGCCGGTGGCAAAAAGAAAAGGAGGCAGATTGCTGACCAGCAGGCACAATAAAAAGATTAACTTTGGCCTCGGAAATGCTTAAAAGACACTTTAACCAGCCAGCAAATCTTAAAAGGCAGATTTGACTGTGAGGGTTTATTTTGTTGTTCTGCCTTGTCTGAAACAGTACAAGAATAGAACGCAGTAAAGGTCCAAGAACAGCTGAAATACTGTCTCATGAGAACCAGTTTAGCTTTATTCAGGAGATAGAATAGAAACCCTCACACACATTAAAAAAAAAAACTTTATACATGCAAAGAAGCCATGTGAACATCTCACATTAGCCCAGGTGAGCATTTACCCTGCTTCACAAGAAAAAAAAGACGAAAAACAATTACAGAGTTATATTTTATAAACCTTAATATGATCTGAACTGTTCTGCTTTCCTGCTGTGCTTCTCTGATCATGTGTCCAGTGTTTGTTTGTTACTAACAAGCTTTTGACTTGTACCCCCCCTGAGAATTTCTGGAATTGTTCAGAAACTATGTGATCATAACGTGTATAACTGTTTGATTTATTAATTGTTTTGATTTGTTTATAGTTTAATCATTAATATGAACAAAAACAATGGTGGACAATAGATAAAATAATGTAGTGCTTTAAAGAAAGTAGAGATGCCCTACATGTGAATGAATGAAATGCAATAATCAAAGTGTTGGGGCCTGTTTTATGTTTGTTTGTTGACACACAACTCTGTGTTAAACCATGTGTCTGTAACTCCATGTTGTTCAGCTGAGGTGGTTCTCTGGAGGGAAAGTCGGGAAATCAGTGTGGCGTCTTCCTGCCCGTAACTCCTCCCTCCGCTGCTCTGAGGTCAAATGGCCACACTGAGTCATAAAACAAACACACCCCCTCTGAACTCTGCTCCTCCCGAGAGCGAGCGGTGCCATCCTTCCTTCCTTTCATTTGCACCACCATGACTTTGAAAAGCACCATTTCTGGGATCGCGTGACACGGAGTGTGACGTGAGTCATGTGATCCGTCACCGAATCAGAAACTGAAAAGGGCTGTGGGTGAAATTAAACCAAGCTACCTGGAACAACAGGTGAAAAGTTTAGGTTCAGTCTCTGTCAAATGTTCATGTTATTGTCATGAAGTTCATGTCATTAGGTTTCTGTTCAAATTGTTCTTTTTTTAGTGATTTCTCTGAGGAGTTTCATTCCTCTAACAAGCAGCTTTTTCCTTCTCATTAGAGGTTTTTCCAGTTCTGCTTGTTTCTTAACGTTTAAATTTTCATGGCTCTTGGTCTTAAAGGGAACATGTTTATATATGCTAACACGGTAAACTTAAATCATCACAATAAAAAGTATTTATATTTAAATCTCAAAAAGAACAAGGTCCTTTTTATATGATGTTTGTGTTTGGATTAAAGAGAAATTTCAGCATGACTCAAACACCCTTTACAACTTAGACAAGTTATCAGCAGAAATATTCTGTAAAGCTGGATAAACATTAAAAATGCAGTCATCTCCCTTTATCTTTTTAAAATCTTGATCCAGCTGAACAATCAGGGTTTGAAGCAGCTGTTTAAGCAGCTACATGTTGAACTGAATAATTGATCTGAAAGTGAAGCTGCTTTAGTTTACTTCAGTGTTTTTGTCACGTTTGCTTCAGTTTAAGCTGAGAGCTGCTGTGTATTGGAATGAAACTCCCCAGTTTCATAAAATAAAAAATAAATTTGAATCCTCTGAACACATTTCAGAGTCAGTGTTTCTGAGGCCAGCTAAGGAAAAACAAGTGTTTTTTAGCTTTTACAAGTACATGTCATGAGTTTCTCCAAATTATTATTTTACATTTTTCTGCAAATGGAGCATTATCTTTGTACACAATTATGATTTTTTTTTTCCCTTTTCTGTATTTACAGTGTTGGCATTAAGTAGTGCCTCATTTGAGCTGCAGATTTCAAGAAGCACAATAGAAGGAAAGAAAGGGATTTTCTTTTTCTGTCTTTAGATTGCTTAAAATGTCCATGTTGCTACAATAAGGGCAGCGTATGTGATTAGAGAAATTACCAGTTAATGATCACTAACTAGCTGACCTTTATAGTTACTGTGGCTGAGGTCCAGAAGCACAAAGTGGGGTCTCAGGTTTCCTGTGGACATGTGGACTGCTACCACATACTGTCAGAGCCACAGTAACTCTGATGATTTATGTACATGTGTGCAGATTTGTTTTGGGTTGTTTTTCTTGTTCACTTCTGAAATAAGTATCTGAGGTCTTCCTGTGCTCCTCTTCTTCTTCTTCCTCCTGTTTGATCTCGACAGCTTTCCTAACATGCTCTCAGCAATAACAAATCAGGCAGGAAAATGTCTTTATAAACCAGTCACTGCAGCAGATAAATTCACAGCCAACAGCATCTGTATTTCAATAGCGAGAGGTCAGAGGTCAGCAACTGGCTGGGAATTGAGACAGAGTTGTGAGTTTCTGTGCTTTTTATTTGCACTTAGTTACCTGCCCACTGTTAGCTTTCCACAGGTTAGTGTTTTGAATACAAGTCCTGATTTTACATAAAGGTGGTGCATTATGGAAACATACTGATGTGTTCTTATGTTGAAATAACTTGATCCAAAGTGCAACATGTTTTGTAAAACATTAATGCAGTGTCATCTGACACGAGAGATTTTCTTCCAAGTCAACAGCAAAAAAAAAAAAACTGACTTCATGTATAAACTTTTTACACATGATCTGCTATAACCTGAGTAGCTCAGTTACCTGAGTGCATAAAAGGGAGTTTTTTTTTAACCCACAGTTGAGTGATTCTGCTGCTGAAATCCAACAGAACATCGTCAACGTTACCTTAGGTTACTTGTTGCTGGTGTTATTTTCCCTGAATGAAACTGTTCAGCAGGTTTTGTGTTCGCACTGTGAGCAACAAGTTTAAATGTGGCTCTTCTTTTGCTGACTGTGTGTTAAAGGCTTTTGATTACATTTGATGCTTATCTGTTTTGTTTTTTTTAACCGCACAGCTTTGTGTACCATGATGCACACAAATCATACATGTATTTTGATTTTCATTGTTATGTGGAGGGTTTATTTTAAATAGCTTGGTGGTGAAAGGAGTGCAGAGAAGGTTGCATTAATAAACGCTTCTCTTCAGTTCAGACTCTATGTATTGTTTATTTCTTTATTTTTAAATGTCACCCTGATTCAAGATGGTCGCCACAGCTAGTTGATTTTATCAAACAGAAAAATGTCTTACTCATATTGAGCTGAAGTTTGGTGCGGTCATAGTTTAGAGTCACCTTCAGCAGATCCTGTAAATGATAACTGATGTTTAAAACTTCAGTAAGCAAGATGATGAGCAATATGTATCACTTCAAGGAGTAGATATTTCTGTTTATAGAAAAAAATATTGTTTTATTTTATACAAAGAATATAAAATTCCTGAGAAGAAGAAGAAATGAAAGCATCTGGGGTCATTAGAGGAGGAAACCCGTCTCTCCTGCTTTATCAAATCAAAACACAAAACTCCAAACGCAAAGTTTACTCTATGAATATTAATTGTGTAATTATTTACAGCCAGCTGATGCTCTCCTGACACCTCCACTCAAGGTTTTACTGAACTGAGAGAGAATACTAAAAGGCCAGATGTGAGGAAATGTTTTATTTTAATAGTAGAAATAGGTAATCTTAACTGATATACTGAGACATATGTTGCCTCTTACTTAAAGCTTATCATTGAATTTTACAAACAATAATTACTTCAAAGAAGTGTGAGTTTCTGTTAGAAATTGTAAAAGCAAAAACCAAAAGGATGTTATATTGATTTGAGTTCTGGAACCAGCTTTAATCTCAATTTTATGCTCTATTTCATGCTTGTTTCAGCAGGAAATAAGCCCTTTATATGTGTGGAAATATAGTTACACTATGTATTTACATTTAACAAATTCTCTCCATAGTAAATAATAATGGCAGAGAAACAGTAAAAGCTCTTTTTGTTTCTTTATCCCTGATTTCCACAGCTTACAGTTACACAGAAACTTGACCTATTGGTTTGATAGAAGCAGCAGCGTTGCACAAGCAATGTGTTGCGAACCTAATGTTTGTCCTCCATCATGTCGAACAGGAAGTTTGTTGATGTCAACTAAAACTGTAAAACACAGATGCAACTTCTGCTAAGTAAAAACTAAACTTTAGTGAGTGTTTAAAAGTAAAAGTCATCTTGGGGCACTATAGAGGGAAAGTAAACAAGTTAAAATGAACGAACAAGGTACAGTAATGTTAAGGAAAACAGAATAAATTGGGATCTGAACAGAACATTGACATCAGATGGTGATTGCTCATCTAACCGCATCAATTATGTGAAGTCAGGTTCTGTTCTGGCAGTTTGCTTTCACAGACAGCCACTCTAGGTGACATTATTTGGTGAATTTACCAAGAAAAATAGATGACCTTTTTCTCCTCAGAGTTTGAGCCCTCAGCGTTGCCTGGAAGTTCAAACTGTCTGCAGCATCTGTCTGAGTGGCAGCTAAAAGAAGCCGTTACCACAGCTGATAATGGAGGATAATTGCAGTAATCATGTTGGTTTTTCAGATGGACACTAATCCTACGTTACACCACTCCAGGTCACCCACAGGTCATATACTCCAATTACATTCAGTAGCTATAAAATATAAAAATGGTAAAACTGGATATACTTTAACTCTTTGAACCACGTGGCGTTTTCAGTATCACCGTGATTTCAGCTTTTGTTTTGACAGATGGAACCTAAACTCAGTCTCAAGGAGATGATTCAAAAGATTTTGATCATGAGTTCAGGAGTTTATAAATTATTTTTAAAAAGCTGCATTTTCAGCTTTTTACAACCGTTTATTTTCCAAGATAATTCTTTGACATTTGTAGCATCTTTTGACAGTAATTACTCGGCCGTGCAGCAAACAGTGGGACTGGATCTACAATTCTGTAAGAAGAACTTTTCTTTCATTTATTTTTCCTTGCTTTAACATTCCTAACATGATTGCGAATGGTGATTTAGTGTCTGAATAATTGTTAAATGAAGAAAGCTACCATGAAGGAACAGTTTATTGTTTCAGACACTCTTTCAGCACGAGCCTCATACAGTTTCCTGAGCTGCACAGCTTTCATCAGCAGAAGGCCCAGCTGCCATATTCATTAACTTCTGGGGCATCCGGAAATGATTTTAATAAATATTGTGACCATTTTTGAAATTGAAAACCTGAACCATGATTCAGATGATAAATGACAAGTAATAAAAAGGAAAATGACAATTTGTTTCCTGCAGAGATAACTTGATACAGTTGTATCATAAATATCGTAGGCTGCAATTTATCTGAAAAAAAAACTACTCTGTTTTTCTTTAAATGGATCAGGGCAACTGTCTCATTGAACATAACACAAAACAAAGAATAAACGCAAATAATTACCTTACAAAGAACTAATTGCTTGAGGCTTTTTCAGTTTTAACAGCCTTTAAGAAAGATAATCAGCTTTATAGTGGAATTCTAAAATCTTATAGATGATGTTTGAGCTCAGCAACTGCTTATTAACTTAAAGATATGTAGATTTTTTTTACTACAGTAAATCTTAAACGGACAAATGTATCAGGATTTCACCAACCAAATAATTTACTATTGTAGACTGTTTGTGAAAAATTCAAACAGAAGATTTGCATAACTGGATTCCGACAATGTAGCATTTATCTAAAAAATCCTTTACCAGAATGACCAATTACTTTGTTTTCAAAGTTGTTTTTAGTTTAAATGTATTTATTTATTGACAGCTGATCCTGTCACAATCTGAATATAAAGCTGCAGCTTCTGAATGTTATGACAGAAGAAGCAGCAGAGTGATTCTTTATCTCAGCTGTCATCGTAACACTTTCACATCAGGAAAGAGTTTATATTTCTGTCTTATACTCAACCTTTATCAGGGATGGGGATTTCAAGGAAAATTGTAGCCCCATACTGTCCCCTGTAACCTCTCCTGCTCCACACAAAATACCCCCCCCCCCCCACACACACACACACCTAGTGCTGGCCAGGATTATTTGTCTTCACAATGACAGAAACTATCGCAAAATCATTTCATCACTTTGTTTGTTTGTTTTTTTTGCCTGCTTTTGTTTTCTCATGGGGGGTCTGTTTCTAACTGTACTCTATCTGGAAAAGTTCAATATTGTAAGAAAATATGCAGATTTTCACTTGTTGTCTCACTAAATTCTGGGTGTTTGAGACCAAGTGACCAGTGAGTCAGTTTTTGAAACTCACAGTCTATTACTGTGTGCACAGCTTGCAAAACTGTGTTCTTGGCTGTGCACGTTAGTCCTTTGATCTCCTTCACCCACATCGTACCCACCTTTGTACAAAGGTGGGTTCCGTGTGTTTTTCTGCAACTGCCCCAGGTTTATTATTTAATCTACTGGAGTACACTTTACAAATTAAGATATGCAGATTTGGACCAGTTTTTTAATAATTAATATTTATCATCGACGTGGATTTTAGACCTGGCCAGGTTTTCTGTCAGAGGAGAGCTCATGTACAGATGTCAAAATCCAGTTCTTGTGCTCGTGAGACAGATTGGAGACACCTGCAGCAAAATCAAGAAAGGTTCACGACAACTCTGACAACTCTGACTATCCATCCATCCATTGTCTTTAACCGCTTCTCCTTTCTGGGTCGCGGGGAGCTGGTGCAGAACTCTGACTAGTTTGAGGTGCTGCTTAAAAAAAAAAACGACATCAAGTCGCCTATTGGAAGTAGTTGAGTTAATTCTTAAAAGTTTGGTCCTTTAACGACTCTTCAGTTGTTTAAAAAATCACTTCCCATCCTTAATCTTTATCGTGGTGAAAGTGAAATGAACAACATGAGGACTTATCACATATTTGTATTAAAAAAAAAAACAAACAGTGGAGGGCTTGGAGTTTGGAGCACTCATTGTTTAGATATTTTCAGACTTTAGGATCTGTTTTAAAAAAGTATGTGAATAAACCTCTTGCAGTCACTGTGGGTCACTTGACACTTTTTTTCATTAAAATAAGTTGTTGATTCAGCAGTTCACATCCTTACACCAAACATTTTAATCAGCAGACACAATCCTCTTCCTTCTTCAGAGAGCAGCTTCCTTTTGTCTCTGACATTTTTACGTTTTTAACAAATGACTAAATTTCCCAACAACAGGAGTCGGATCAACAGCTGGCAATTAAAACAGAGTGAACCTGAGTCACTCCGTTTGACTTCTCTGCTCATGCTGCTGGGATAATTAGCAGAACTCACATGTTGCTCTAACTTTGCTCATGCTGTGGATTCACACAGAAAACAGTTGTTATTGGATTTCATCAGCTTACTGGTGTAACTTTATGCAACAGCGTGAAGGCCAAGCTAAGAAACAAAAACTCCATGACCCTTAGAGGACAACTTTATTCAGAGGTTTCCAAATAATAAAAAAAAAAAAATGAACAGAATAAGTTTAGATGAAACTAATTGGGGAAAACAGTCTCACCACAGCAGAATAGCTTAAAGAGTATGAATAATATTTTAAATGAAGTTGTAATTCTTCCTGGTCTGAAGACCGTCAGCTGATCGCTGAACAATAAGACATTACTGTGGTCTCTGTGATTTTTCCCAACCAAATTTTCCCATCAAAGCATGATGAAGTGAAGCTGAAATTACTCTTTGTACAGAAGCTATTTGAACACCAGTTATTATTACCCACAAGGCAGAACTCTCCACATCGTCTTCTGCATAATAGAGTCCAATCAGGGCCTCATTCAGAGCCAGGTTGGGTATATTCTGACTCAAAGGCTGTTTTTTTTTTTTCTGTGTTTTCGCTGCATTAGGCAATTTCTCTGCAACCTTGAAGGCTGAGTAGCTTGAACACTTTTTAAACGCTGACAACTCACATTTTCTTAGAGAGTTCTCTTTTCTCATTTAGTACCAATTTAGCTCAAAAGTGTTTTTTTCCAGAATTATTTTCATGTTTTTACTTTTTGAATCTAAAGGAACAAAATATTTTGTCCTTCCAGTTAATTTGGCTCTCCATCAAGTAGTTTTGTTTTTCTCTCTCTTTCTGTGCTCTCATGTGCTGCAGCGTATTTTAGCTGAAGTCTCAGGAAGGCTGTTTTCATCATCACCGGCCACCAAAGGCGAAGGCAAACAATGTTTTTGCTCATGTCTGTGTGTTTGTCTGTTACCAAAATATCTCATGAACCACTGGACAAATTTGAATGAAACTTCCAGAAAGTAATCAGTCCATCTACAACTGGTTGACTTTTGAAGTCAATCCAATTCAAGATGGCCACCACAGCCAACACAAAACTGGCTGCAACTCAGCCAGTTTTACACATGTTGATTTAAAATTTGATATGGTAGTATCTGAGACAGAGCATTTCATCTTGAGCTATCACATGAGATTGAGCATAATGTTATTTTCAACGTTTGACCAAAGCGGCTATAACTCTGCCATTTCTCAACAAAAGATGGTTTTAAATTAAAACTCTGGTGTGAAAGGCGGCGGGCGATATGCATTACCATAAGTCATGCTAGGACTTTAATCATAAGTCAGTTATTGATAACGATGCATTCAGTGCCAAAGAGGGAATCTGAATTTCCAAATTCACACAAAAACTAGATAAAACTGTTCACAATATTTTTAGATTAAAGAAAATATTGAACTTGTGATGAGAATTTGTAGATGGTTTGTCTCATTTTAATTTTGTTTCTAATGTTCATAAAAATGACCAAAATTACTTGGTTAAAGAAACGGTTTAAACAGAAGGCTGAAGTTCCTCTGCATTTTTTCTGCCACAACTGAGTCTGATTGTTCCACAGGTTTGTACATAGAACAACTCGCTGCAAGTCATCATGGCTTACAACTGTATTCACAATTTGCAATATGGAAAAAAGGTACAAAGACAGCCACACAAAAAACAACTTTTCAGTCAGGTTTCTGTAGTTGCTTTGAACAAATGTTAATGTCAAGCACTATGTGAGTTCTGGTAATGGATAACATTAAAAAGTGGTTTTTGCAGAACAATAATGTCTCATTAAAGTTGTCTTTTTTACATTTCAGACAAAAATCTCCACTTCTATCTTGTATATCAAATGTTATAATGGGTTTAATAGTTATGGCCGACATGTTTTGCGAGGTTATACTGACCCTGACCTACGTCTGTTCGAGGCTAAATGGTTCAGTCTTTTGTCCAAGTGAGCATTCGTGCCAAACTCAAATAACATTTTAACAAAGCATTCTGAGAAATTAGATTTAAAATAGGAGTTTCTCTGCAGTCAGCAGAAAAGTAAAGTTCTTATAAAGCATCTTGAAAGTGTTAGCTTGTTGGAGAAATGTAGATTATTTTATTGAGGGGAAATACAATGTGATTTAGATGATTTATTTACCTTCAATGGATAAGTTTTGGATCATGTTGTATATTTCAAACAATACACAGAGTTTACTATTGAGTTTTTGTTATCAGACAATAAATTTCAGCGAATAAAGATTCCAAACAAATGCTGCTGTTGTATAGACAAATTATTTTCTCATTCAGAAAAATAAATATATAACAGTGTCTCTATAAGTGACCCACAGATTCAGGGTCTTTTAAACCCAAATTTTCAGTTGTTGGTTGTTGTTCTGTACCACCTCGTAAGTGTCGTCTTCGATGTAGGCAGATTTCCATTTCAACTTTGTGTTCTCAAACAGGCACTGAGGAGCCTGAGAGTATCGTGTTGGATGTCTCACGGATCAGAGAAGAGGTGTGACTCATTATGATCGCTTAGTGGAGATCTGTCATAATGGCTGCCGCGCCAACAGGCCACCGGAGAGTTTAGGCTCACGGCTCACTGTTCTGTCACTCATTTTAATTATAGTTTCTTGTCTTTTTGAAAGGCCCCTCACCTTATCCTCCTGAAACACACTCTCACACTGCAGCAGAAGTTTTCATCAGTACACAGCAGAAATCAATGACTTCTTATATAAATATATATAAAAAACTTCCATCTCTTCTCATCTTCTTCCTGATGTTACAGCCGCTTTCTTCTGTATCTTATCCATCACCACGATGTCCGGTTGGTTAGCCATCACCTGAGGAGTTATTTTAGTTTTTTAATTTTTTTGTATAGTTGCATTAACTTGACAATAATAAATATTGTCTTTTCTGTAGTATAGTGTTAAATATCTCTTCTCTGTCCTTTTTTAATTATATTTTTAATCACAAAAAAGGCAATTTCTCTCCTCAGATTAGTGTTTGTGAGAAAGTGATTAAACATGTCAGCTTTCATTGCCAGTGACCAAAGCTGTCCTGATATAAAGTGCATTTATGAACTTCTCTTTGTTTGTTGTGGACAAACTGTGACAACCACAAAAGTCCAACAACATAATGGTGCTTTTTACTAATGGCTCCATCTTTTACTGTTAGATTAAGTTGGTCGGCATCAGCAGCTCAGCTTTCAGCTTCATGTTAGCCTCTTATTGTATCAGCTGTTTGATCCTTATAAGGATGCTGGTCAATTAAGATATAAAACATTTGAAAACCATAGTTACCCTGAAGCCAAGATGTTTAAACATGGTCTGTAGTTAAAAGTGAATTTCCACAGTCAAATGAAGAACTATCAGTCAGTTCTCCACTAAACTATGCATATGTGGGCTCAGGTGGAGTTACATTGAATCATTACAGTTCTCAGCTATTAAATCTTTTTAAAAAGGACTTGTGTATTTATTTATTTGTGATAACAGTGAGCATAAGATCAGATCAGAAGTGATCACCATGGGGTCAGGCTGGATTAATGTACCCAGACATAATTAGAGCTGTTCACTTTATATCAGCCAATGCCAGGTGTAAACATTTGTTTTTAATTAGTTTATAAAAGGCTAAAGGTAAAGCAGTGAAAAGCAGAGTTTGTGCTGCAGAGTGATCTGAGGTACCAGCAGCCTTGAATGTAATGGAGGCATATTTTTTCAGTACTGACAGGTCAATAACGTGCAGATGATACTCACTGAGGTGCAGGAGAAAATTGGAGTTCACTCCAGGACAGAGCTGCTATTTGTTATTGTTTGGTGTCGTTAGTGTTGGAGGTTAGTCAGAGGTTGCATGTATGAGGTGAGAAAGGAGGCAGTAAGGTATGAAACTAAGTAAATTCTGCATAAAATTCACTTGTTGAACTGCAGAACAAGACACAGTGGTGTGGAAATATACATTTCTCTGGTTATGGTCTGTTAGTCGGTACGAAGGGACTGTGGATGCCCAATTTGTTTCCCATTTTTACAAGCTGTGACACTGTGGCTGGTATTGTTTTGACTTTCTGAGTCTCTGTCAGAGCAAAATGTGGTCCAGGGGACTCCTGCAATCGCACGAAATACTACAAAGGCTGCATTCAAAGCTTTGTCATGTATCATTTAAAGTTTGCGAGAGAGGAGAATAGAGAGGCTGTCAGCACCTTCCAAACATGGATTCATACTGAGACTGAGAACTCACCAACACTGGGATCAGTTAGGCTGCATCATAAAGCATTAATAAGAAGCAGAGGAAAGTCATTTTTGACAGTGGAGACTTCGATGAATGATGTTTGTGAACTTACTGAACTGTTTAATAATTAAACTAAACTGCACGCTGCTGAAGTTAAACTAATCTACAGGTTGAGAAAAAGGTCAGACTGAAACAGCTCGATGCTGCGTTTGATTTACCTGAGTTGGAATTCGTTTCTGTGAATGACGTCAAACCCAACTTAACAAAATACACCCCCAACCGTGTTCCAGTTGAAAGTCAAGAAAGTTGTAGAGATTGTTAATTGTTGTGCTCAGTAACCAGACTAACTACTGTTAGTAATACAAACTGATAACACTGTATTTCTTTGCATTCTTTACATTTAAATATAGTAGCAACATGTTTATACTAGTGACATAAATCAACATTAATGAAGATGAAAGAAAAAAAAGGTTTATCTGCTTGTAAACAGCTTTAGGAAGAAAATTGCTTCTTAAATATCTGCTTCATTCCTCACACATTTTTATTTGCTGCAGTTTCCTTGTTTTCCCCTTTGAGAACTGAGAAACTGCAAAACTCAACTAAAGCTGAAACAATTTCTGCTGCAGATATTGTTCAATTTGGGTTTCAAATGTAGGTAGAAGAAAATATGAAATGAAGCATCAAACCAAAATGGCAGGGGGATGATAAAAGTAAATAACTCAATTTATCTAGGGGTAACACAAATTTATTCTGTTTCAAAGATTTATTTGTTTTATCTTTGCAAGAATTCTTCATGTAAACCTCTGAGACTGTGTTCAGATAAAAAGTCCGAGCTGCTGCTCCAACGATGCAGAGTGATGATGTTCTTCTGGCCAGACGTTAGAAGGTAAAGGAATAATCTAAATGAAAACGAACTGCAGGTAAAGTTTGAGTTCCCTTTTTCTTCTGCATTGTTCAAATTTGAATTCCAGAGAGTTTTTGAGACGACGTTATTAGCTGAAATCCAACCACCTTTATGCTGGAGGCAAAGAAGTCTGAGAGATGATGCCTCAGACTATTTGGTCTAAAATATATGCACCAAAATAAAATGCTCACTTTAAAGTTTCATTTATGTATTGATATGAATAACGGACAGATCTTCAGTAACAAACTGAGAACCTCTCTGGAAGCAAACCTTTCATTTGTGAATAAAACCTGCAGCACAAATGTGATCTGTGGTAAATGAGTCTAGATTTAAATGGGAGCAGTTATCAGGAACAGCTGGGTTTTCAAACTGCAATCAATCTTCAATTTACAAAGAGAGCGTTCTGTCTGGTTTAGCTATTTGCTCTTTTTTAAATTATATTTCAGTTTTAGCTCTTCATCACATGTTGAAGATGCAGGCAGTACTGATACTTGCACACAGAGGGTTCTGAAGTTATTCCATCAAAAACAAAATCAATTTTCTCAACGCTGTTTTGAACAAAGTTTAGTGACCCACGTCACTCGTAGCTGCACTTTAGAGATGAGCAGATTGTTAACTGGGATCTCGTTTTGTTTCTGGTTCCACCCAATCCCAGACGTGAACGGAGCCATCTGAAGCGGCAGACAGCAGCGTCCTCGGCCGCTCGGGATGCCAGACGTGGGAGGTGATGAAGACGGGGACGGAGCCATCAGTCTGTTCAGACGAAACCACATGACCGCGGTGCTGAAACAGCGGCTGAACGTCCTGCAGCTCCGGCTTCCAGACACAGGTGTTGTAAATCTGAACAGCTCCACCAAAACCTGGTGAAGAGGAAGGTGAGAACTTCAACAAGCTTTGAAGTCGGCACTTGAACCATACCATAACCATGCCACCTGTTAGTTACCAGGTTAGGACTCGCAGATTTCCCATCAGTTAATGAGTCAAAAGGTCAGAAAGTCTTAAAACAAAGATCAAATTATCTAAACATCTTCATTGCTGGTCATTATCCCTTACTGTAAAAGAAAACACCAACTAAAGGAAGGAGGAGATTCGAACGAATCATTTAAATACAATAAAGACCCAAATCAGATCGGTTTTGGTTTCTTGAAACGTGGAGACGTAAGGCTCAAAGAAAAGCTAAACTAAAACTGGTTGAACCCACAAGAGCGGTTTCAAACAGATTATCTAAAGGTTACATTTAAAGGTTTCAACAGAACTTTAAATCTTATCAGGTTTAATGTTTGCAGCCTTTCCCTCAGTACCAAACAAGATAAAACTCTTCCAAATGAGTTGATAAAATATATTTCTTATTTCCCTCTTGCAGATTGAAGCAGCATCTTCCTTCTGTCACAGCAACATCAGAAACTCATATTTAGCTTGAAGATTAAATTTTAAATTTCATTACTTGGAGGGTTTTTTTGTGTTATTTTTTTCCCATTTCAGTGATTTACATAAACATCTTTACTGGGCAGAAGACCGCTAACTGTGTGAAACCTGAGGAAAGGTTAAAACAAACACGATGGGGGACCATTTTCAGGGTCTCTGTAGACTTTGAACAGGGATGACTTTAAACTATTTTATTTCTCTAAATATTAATTTGAAAGCCCAACTTTAACATTGGCTGTAAGTTTCATTTTAAAACTTCTTACCTCGTTTTTGTGATGTATTAAACTTGATAATTATTTGTCAGACTATAAATTCAGATTTCTTTGATATGAAGACTGGTCCCACTTTAATGGTCCCACAACAAACTTTAGTAATAAAAGCTAAATGAGCCCACATGGCCTTTTCACTGTTAAGTTACTGTTTCAGCATTAAAAACATTTACACTCAAAGCCTTTGTGTGTAACTTTTCCTTCATATTCTTGATGTTGTTAAGTTTCAGAACTAACATCTCCATCAGTGAGTCTGTAGATCCTGACCTGACACTGAGACGTATCCGTCCAGCCTCGGAGACCACGACACTGAGACATCCTCTGCTTTGTAGGGACGTGCTTGGATGTCCAGCTGAGCCTGACATGTGATTCCTCCCAAATTCCTCAAATCTGACACTACTGCCTGTCCAGAGGAAGAGAGTCTGACAACCTTACAGCCGGACTGCTGTGGAGCTACAGAGGTGTCCATCTGCCAGAGGACGGATTCACATGAACGCGTTGGTGGAGGAGAAAGCTGAGGAGCAGCAGAAGTCCGAGTGTCTGCGATGTAAACGCTCCCGTTAAAGCAGCTGGCCAGGAAAACTGAGTCACTCACAAACTGTAAGGAACTCAGAGGTTCGTCTGAGTTGGTCTCTGTTGGAAGAACGTGACAGGAGGTCCAAAAATACAACAAACACAATGTAAAACCCACAGCATTAAAGTTATCTGAACAATAAAATAATCAGTTTTACCGAGTTGATAAAGAGTCTGTCCTGAGATCAGCTGAGTCAGCTGTACGTCGCTGCTTCGAGCTCCGTGAAGGACTTGAGGTGGTGTCGAAAGACGAGCTGCGATCCTGCTGCCAGTCTCCCAGACTTTCCTCCCCTTAATACTTCCTGTCCTCCTGATCACATCTGTTATCACATGAGAGACAACCCAACATTTTAAACAGCCACAGATATTAACTAAAATAACTCAGAATGTGAGTCTGGGATATTAGTTTGATCATCGGCAGCAGTACAGGTATTAATACTTGGATTCATGTTTATATTTAAAATACCACAAACAGAGAAATACTAAAGATCATTTCAGGACTGGAGGTCTGGTTGGGGGCTATGGGGGTGGTTATAGTTGCTAAGACAACAGGCTGCCGTAAGTTCAACGTCATTTTAAACCAAAACACGAGGCAAACATTAATTAATTAGTACTTAATTAGTATTAATTAGTAGTCTACTGCAAAAACATCTTAAAACCTATAAATGTGAACCTTCATGTGTATTGTGAGTGTAATTAGAAATAACAATAATTTGAAAAGGATATATTTTCATAACGACCAAGGACACCATGGAAGTTTACAGCACCAAAATCATTTTTTGTTTAATTAATATTCTTAACAAGAAAATAACTTCAGTGTTGTTTTTTCAAGGTGGTAAATGATGTTTGTTTTCAAATAAAACTCTGTAAATGTCTCCTGCAATTCAAGCCATAATGGATGAGTAACATTTAAATTTACAGCCACAAGGTTTTAAAAGTTGAAATCAGCCTCCAGTATTTGTCATCAGCTGCAGTAAGAACTTTTCTCGTTTTCTTGTCTTCTGGTTATTTGACATTAACAGCAGCATTAAGTTCAAAATATGACCCATTTCTCAGTGTTCTGCATCTCATTTTTTGTCAAAGTGATCAGTTGTGACAAATATTTTGAAAAACAGTTAGTATCTGTCATTGTTTTTGACTTCTGTTAAACTGATTTGTGGTGTAACAGTCTAAAGGTTTTGATCTGATGATTTAAATTGTTTTCTGAAACAAACATTTAGCTGGCTGGATGACTTTATTCTCACGCCACATAAAACTCACCACTGTCGTCTCCTCCGAGGTCCCACACCTGCAGGTCGGCGTTCTGCCCATCATTGGTCACAACACACCTGACGTAACAACAACAGGATGTTACATGAAGGAATTTGAAAGATGTCATTAAGCCTTCAAACAAGGACTCACATTCAGAAATCCCAGCTACAAGTTCTAAAACAATTAAATCATAAATAGCATCTATCAGCTTCGAGTGTCGAATAAAACACCTACTATTGTTGCACGCGATAATCCCACTTACAGCTAATCAAGTTTAACCAAGTTAACGTCTTATTAATCTATAATCTGAATTGCTGCAGATTCAAATTCTCCTTCAGTAAAATACTGACCAACAAAGATGAGTTTCACATGTTTTAAAACAAATAAGCACATAATTGCAGTTTAATATTGTTACTGATGAAACCTGGAGACCGTTTCATTTGTGTTTAACAATGATTCATTTATAGTAGCAGTTCAAAACCAGTCATCAAAATTAAAAAAGAACAATCAGCACAACATAAAAAGGGCACAAAAATAAAAAGAAACAAGGTGGTAGAAGTGATAAATGTGTGCTGGTTTTCTTTTATCACAGCGTTCCAATGTGTTGTTTTATATTGTATTTATTATACAAATTGTTGAATAACTGAGTAAAACATCAAAAACTTCTTTAATCCAGTCTGACTTTGTGCTTGACTTGCAATTCTTTTTATTTTCACATTTTTTCTTCTCTTTTAAAGCCATTTATCTCTTTGTTCTTTAAATATAATACATTGTTTAAACTTCTCCAAAGTAAATCCCATAAAAGAAGCTTTAAACAAAAATTTTCTCCATAAAAACACATTACAGGCATCAGAAAGGCCGTCTTTTCTCACCTCGTTCCCGGGACGTGTCTCAGGCACCGGACAGGACCTTCTGTAAAACCACCGTGGACTACCTTGAAATCCCGTTCTGCACAGAGACCCTGAACACATCATCACACAGCAAAGCTTAGAAATATCAGGACACTTTTACAATCCAAAACACAGATTACACTTTTATTTTATTTCTTTTTTACCTTGTTTTCATCAGCAAAAAGTTTCAGTGGCAGACGAAGTTCCAAAATTTCATTTTTAGAAGAGCTGAAGCCAGCGACACAGACGGCTTAAAGCACAAGAAATACAATCAACGCAGATAAACAACCTGAGCAGCTAATAACAGTCCCAACTTCATGGGGAGTTTCTCATATATTGCTGTGAAAGAACACAATCAAAAGTATTTTCTTGATATTTTATTTTAATTTTAATCTCTTTATAGTGCTTCTTGT
>JAOXNZ010000054.1:5220173-5230831 GCA_028566095.1 Kryptolebias brasiliensis | reverse complement strand
AATGGAAGACAAGGAAAAAAAAAAGATTGTTTGGGATAAAATTACCAAAAATCACTTCAAATTCAAAGACTAAAGGGAAAAACTACAACTAAAATGAAGGACCAGTTATCTAAAGGTTGAAATTCCTATAAACTATACTCAAATAAACATGTTATGAGAAAAAAAAACAACTTTTTTTAGTGTTAAGCCATTGGATTTATTTATTAATTTGTTATTTTATCCCAAAATATAACTCCAATCCAGCTATATCAAAGTCATATAAATCAATTTAGTTACAAAGGATACATCCATGAGATTCAGCAGCAGATGGGCGGTCTTGAGACTTAAAGCTGCGTTTTAAACAAATAAATATAAACATGAATAAAAAAACATTACTCATTTAATGGGACACTTTTGGTAAATTAGTGTAAAATAAACTGACATTTGCCACTAACACTGTAGCCACCAGCGTTCAGTTTAGCAAGAACGTCTTCAGCTTTCAGCATCTGGAAACAAGATTAACAAACAAATGAACAAATAAATACACATGATCTTTGTAAAGTCAGGAAAATACATACAGGAAATCACGTACAGCAGGAGGTGGGAACTTTGTTCTTGGGTCAAACATTTGTTGCACCATTTACTTATAATATGACAATAATATCTTTGTTGTTTCTTTCACACATTTTATTTCATTTCATTAGAAAGTCATGAAGACCGGTCAAAAAAGAAATCTTAACGTAAGAAACTAAATCCACACAGTTTTTTTCTCTCATATCAGTCACTAATGTTTCCTTAAATTAAACATTTGTAAGCAGAATTTGTGAAGGTCCGCCATCTAGGACGTGCCTTTGTTGACCTACAGAAACAGCTGAAATGACAGAAACAGTTTAACAATGGCAACGTCCACGGAAGAGCTGTTTGAAATTGAGATGTCAGACAATTTTGATGTATTGGCACATATTTAGGCTCTGATTTGTTGAACAAACCATGCAGATAAAAATGCTTTGTTTACATTGAGTGCGTACCCGCAGTTAAGAATTGCATATTAACATATGTGGAAAACGTCTGGAGTAAACCTGTTCAACCTGCACCATTTCATATTGTTCAGAATAACCATTTTTATGATTGATATCATAATTGCAATGAGTACCTTTAACCAAAAAGATGTTAGAATAGCTAATGTGATGGAGGGGATGTGTGATGCAGCTTACCTGATTCTTGTTGTCTTCCCCCTAAAAGGAAAAACAATTATGTGTAAAGAGAAATCTGAAGATGCAGTATTTAAATATACAATTTATTTCAAAATAAACTTCTCTTTTTTTTCTGATCTGGGGTGTACTACTTACAGATACACACATTTCCTCTGGGAAGGAGTGACACTGCAGCTCAGCTGGCCAGGAGACGCCAAAATTCCTCATCAAACCCTCACAGTCCTTTTTGGCTCTTTCACAGAAAGACCTGCAGGGCCGCTGCACCTGCCCCTCCACACACTCCGGGGTGTAAACTCTGCATAGGAAGAGGCGTATGTCTGCTGAGCACACAGTCTCCACCATTGAGTTGAAAAAGGACATCTTTGTGACCGCTTCTCTTTGACTTGTGTGTCCCAGAAGGTTTGGGACGATGGTCTGGTTATAGGACAGGCCCTGGCACATTGGTATGGTGATGGGTTCACAGATTCCCCCAGTGCTGCTCAATCCATACTGCAGACAAGTGCACATTTTCTCATTCTCTTTAGGTAGGCTTTTATATTCTGCAATACATATTTTTACTGTGGTGACACATTCAATTAAAACATATATGGAACCACATAAGCAAGACTCAGACCCCAAAAATGTTTACAGATGTGGGTGATTTTGTTTGTACCCTTTCGTTAAAGAAACATAGCCGAGTCTCCTCCATGTTTCACAGTATTCTTTTCCTTGTATGTTTCATTTTCGAACTGGTGGGGTGTGTTGTCAAAAAACTTCAGTTTTGTTTTGTGTCCAAAGGACATACTCCCAGAAGCTTTGTGGCTTGTTAATATATGTTTTGGTAAATTCTGGTCTTTCTTTTATTATGATTTGCTTTCAGCTGTGATGTCCTCCTTGGTCATCTTCCATTTTGGCTCAAACAGCAACGGAGTTCACCTCTAATCTCTTTAGAAGCTGTTCTGGGCTTTTTGGTTAGTAATCGTATTATCTGTCTTTTCAATTTGTCATCAATTTTCTTCTTGCGGCTATGACCAGGGAGGTTGGCTCCAGTCCTGTGGACCGTAAACTTCTGAATAATCTGTGCAGCTGTAGTCCCAGGAACATAGAGATGCTTGGAGATGGTCTTACAACCTTTACCTTTAACAAGCTTGTCAATAATTTTCTTTCAAAGCTCCTGAGACAACTTTGTCCTTAGCTTTCTGTGATCCATGATCAGTGTGCTACACACCATCATACCAAACAACACAGCGACTACTTTTTACCTTTAAATAGGCAGACTGACTGATTACAGGATTGAAGGCACATATAATGCTGATTACAGGACAAACCTTAGTTAACATGTCCCTATGGTCCAGTTACTTTCTATCTTTTCTAGAGGTACCAGCCTTTTTGTCAAGGCCAGTTTTAATTTGTTTTTGTTTTGCAAAAGCAATGACTGATTTTCATTAGTTAATTTTCAGTAAAGAAATGTACTATTATACTTTTGTCAGTTTCAAGTTATTTCAGTGACCAGTGTGGGTTTTTCTTTCTTTAATTTAAGAGAACAAATATATTTATAGGAGTATGTATGTAACCAATGAAGATGATGTAACCTGTGTGAAGAAAACAGACTAACCTGTTCACATGAGTCTGTAGTAAATGCTTCACACTTTAGGTTTTCAGGCCAGTTGAAGCTGAACCTGTTTAACAGCGGCTCACAGCTGGCTCGAGCCTGCTCACAGAGAGTTCTGCAGGGAGTCACAGCCTTCCCTGACATGCATTTGGGAAAGTAGACGGAGCACAAGAATGGCTTCAGATGAGGGGAGCATCCAAATTGTACAAGTGGAGAAAACTGTTCCAGTGCCAGGTTTGCATCCTCCTGAGTTTCGTGGCCTAGGATGCCGGGCAGCAGAGTTTCTGTGTAAGGCAGGTCTCTGCAGAAAGAAGTGCTGATGGTTTGACATGTTGATGTCTCAGCAACACGAATGACCGAAGCCTGAAAAATTGAAATCATTACATTAGGAACAAAGTCACTTTTTAATCAACAATAAATGCACATGATTCATTTTTGCTCTTGCTACAGTGACTGAAATGTGGGTTTAATCAACGTTGATTTCAGTTTTGGCATTTTTCAGAACAATTTTTGCCTGCCAATGGTAGCAAAATATCTTATGAACCAGTGGACCAACTTCAATAAAACTCTTTGAAAGTAATCATTGGATGTACATTTAGAACTGATTACATTTTGGAGTCACCCTAAATCAAGATGGCCACCACAGCTAATCAAAATTTGCTAATACAAAGATGACCATAAGTCAGTCAATTTTACAGATATTGAATTGAGCTCAAATTTGGTGTGGTGGTCACTGAGAGTTATCCTTATAATGTGCAACATCTTTGCTTAAAACAGTGGCATTAACTGTTACAGTTAACACTGTCTATCCGTTAGTAAATTATCTCATGAATCAGTGGATAGAATTGAATTAAATTTTCAGAAAGTAATCATTGGATGTACATCTACAACTGATTCATGTTTGGAGTCAATCCAAGTCAAAATGGCTGCCAGAGCTAATCTACATTTGCCAGTACAAAAATGGCTATGACTTACTACAAATTACAGATGTTGAGGTAAAGCTTCTTCGGTGGTACCTGGGAGGCATCCTCAATACATAGTCTGAGCATTAATACATCTCATGAGATGTGGCTATGGCAGTCACCTTGAATGCAAACCCTGTTAAGAAAGGTGGCAGGCGCTATGCATTCCTTCATGAACTGCTGAGCCTTTAATTATTTTTACTGCTTTTGGTCTGCTTCAAAAACCTTGTTGACAGCATTTGTTTTGCATAAATATAGATTCTGACTGGAAAAAAAGCACACTTACGTCTTCGCAGGACTCTGTGGTAAACGTGTCACACTTTAAGTTGTCAGGCCACTGAAAGTTAAATCTGTTCATCAGCGACTCACAGCCGGCTCGGGCCCGCTCACAGAGAGTTCTGCAGGGGGTCTGAGCTCTTCCCAAGACACATTTAGGTGCATAGATGGAGCACAGGAAAGGCTTAAGATCAGGTGAGCATTCCACCTTTACAAGGGGGTAGAACTGATGCACCTCCAGGCTGGCCTCCTCTTGGGTTTCGTGTCCTAGAACATTTGGCAGGATGGTCTCTGAGTAAAGCAGATCCTGACAGAGGGGGACAGTGATTGTCTGACATGTTGGTGGGGAAGCTTGAGTGACAGGGATGGCTTGATCCTTGAGAAGTAAAAACAAATAATAAACATCAGTGAGATATGCCCCACCTTTGCTCTTTTGCCTTTTGCCATTATACCAAATAAACAGACTCTGGTGATTTTTGACCTGGAGCAGGATTTGTTACTATGTTATGTCAGATTTAACTAATAAATGTAGTTCCTATCTATTTTAGCTATGAATTCTAAAAGTGATAATGTTTTTGCCTGTGTCTGTGTGTTTGTGTATACTATTAACAAAATGTCTCAAAAATCACTGAATGGATTTTCATGAAACTTTCAGAAAGTAATTGTGAGAATCTGGGTATTTTTGTTGATTTAGTTTGTTTGTTTTTTCATTTTAGTGATCCAGGTTGTGTTTTTGTTGCTCTTGTGTCATTATCCATTTTGCCCTCAGACTGCTTCTTAGTGTTTTTCCATGTCTGCATGTCACTTCCATCCGCACCTGTCCTCAGTTTGTCATCAGTCACCTGTTCCCAACTTCCTCGTTAAGTCAGCTTCTTCATATTCAGCTGCTTTCCATCTTCTGATCAGTGAAGAATTGTTGCAGTAATGGACTGCCTTGTCTTTGAGGCTCCTCTCAATTCCCTGAAGTTACCATTTATAAGGTTTACTGCTGCAAAAGCTTTGGTTTATTATTTTCAAGGTTTAACCAAAATGTCTATACCATCTTCATTTCTCAGCATGAGGTGATCTCAGTTTAAAGCTCTGGCATATAAGGAGGCGGGCAATATGTATTCCTTCAAGAAAGGCTGGGCTTTTAGTTATTGCTTTGCTGGTCATTGTCATTACATTTTGTTTTATTCTGTGTAATCCAAAAATAAGATTTGGTTTAAACTTACGTGTATATTGATAATTTTGTCATGGTAATTGTCACAAAACTTAGTATGACATCAAAGTTAAAGGTTTATTAAACCCATCACCAAGCAATACCTCTGGTAGATAGAACTTGCTCTTAGCCCCCAGGATTATTTTTTATTAACACAAAAAACTTAACTTTATCTGAAATTACCTGATTAAATAAAGTGTTACTGTAGGTTAACTTTTCAGAAAACAGAAACAGAGCCCACAACCCTGTAAACTATATCTGTGGCCTCCCCTGTTCATCTTTAGCTTTACATTTCTATTAAATAGTTTAATATTATACATTAGACATTCCTTTGATAATATAAAATATAAATCAAACAGTAAACAAATTCCAGAGACAAGAAGTGACTTCATATTTGTTTTACACTCACCTGCACACAGTTAGACTCGGGTAGAGTTTCACAGCGGAGCTTTGTTGGCCAATACAGTCTTTTTGCTCTCAGAGGGGACTCACACTCTCTCTTGACCTTCTCACAGATTCTTCGACAGGGTTTCACACGGTTTTCATCCTCTGGGCTGCATTCAGGTACAACCACACGACACATGAGCATTGCAATCTGAGGTGAACAGGCGGTCTCTACAATCTGACGAATTTGCTGCAGGTCGAAGCCTTGAACTCCACTTGGATGAAGGGTCGAAGTGTATCCCAATCCCAGACAGAAGCTGGTTGTTACTGGCTTGCAGCTTGTCTTCTCATTTCTTATTGTTTGCACCAGTTGAGGAAAAACCTGCAGACACACAAAAACTAAGAAAAAGTGCTTCATGATTCTTAAAATGAGTTCAGTGTTGTTTCTAAAAAGTGAAGGACGTTTGGTACTACAATATGTGATGCTTTTCTTAGGAGGTGGAGAAAGAGTCCACCAATGACGTTTCTACAGAATAGGTGCTAATTTAAGACCACCAGTAAGGTCACAGAACAATATGATGCTCGACACATAATGAAAACCAAAGTGGTCTCACAGCAGGGGCTCTGTTCTGAGAAATTCCAGTTCAAATGATCAAGAGCCTTACGGCACACATGACATCTGGTTGTGATTGTGTGCTTTACGAGTCACCAGTTTGAAGAGAGGGATGTGGTGGGCTAGCAGCAAAATAAACATGGAGATTTAATTGGCTGGATTTTTACTGTTTTTCCTGAGAATTTCATACCTCTTCTCGTAACAGGGTGACTATTAAAGACAGTGATGCAAAAGAGAAAAAACAAACAAAAAAACAAGAGCAAGCTACTTATTAAAGATCATTACATTGTAGGTTTTGACAGTCCAGAAAACCTTGAATCAAAAATTGATTTCTGAGGAGAAATGTGAATTTGTGACAAAAAAAACTTTAGTTTAGCACTTCAGCAAGTTTTAATCAGCACTTCCTGTTAAAGCAGAGTTACCTGTTCACAAGACTCAGTGGTAAATGCTTCACACCTTAATGACTCAGGCCACTGAAAACCAAACTGTTTCATCAGTGGCCCGCAGCCTGACTGTGCCTGTTCACAGTCAGTTCTGCAGGGGGGCTGGGCTCTTCTTAAGACACATTTAGGTGTGTAGACTGAACATAGGAAAGGTTTCAGATGAGGGGAGCATTCTGCTGTTAAAAGTGGGACAAATTGTTGTATCTCCTGAGTGGCCTGTTCTTGGGTTTGGTGTCCTAGAGTATTTGGCATGATGGTTTCTGTGTAAGGCAGGTCACTGCAGAGGGGGACAGTGATTGCCTGACAAGTTGGAGTGGGAGGTTGAGTAATGGGGATTTCTTGACCCTGGAAAAAACAGAAGAAATGTGTAATTATATTATTATGTCACACAGTATCCAGGTTTGATCAATCTGTCTATTTGCTAAAAAATGTCACAATTCACCAACCAACCCACCTAAACCAACAACTGTTGTACAATTAACCAATGAACCACCCATTTATGCAATTTCTTCCATTTTAGGGAAGTGGCAGCAACTAGAACATAGACCTTTCTATCACCTGCAACTTCCTCCAGACCTTCCTGGGCAATCAGCAGTTATTTCCAGGCCAGCTAGGAGATAAATTCCTTCATGGTGTCCTAGGTTGGGCCCAGGGTCTCCAGCAAAATGGCCTGTTTAATTTCTAAAGGGAGTGTCCTGGGGGCAGTTGCTTCAAACCTCCTGCTGATCTCAGACAAGACACTTCTCTTGAGTTATAGCCTCATAACTTAAAGGGGCAAGGACAATGTTTTTCAGGAGTAAACCATAGCCTAAATATTCCAGCTGCATCACAGCCAGCCACAAGCTTCTGAAGTCAGTACTGGAAGTTGTGCTGTAGTGTTCCCAAACAGACAACTTTCATTTGCAAAAAAACTAAAATATGACTACACAGTTCTCATGCCAGATGCCACAGCTACACCTTGAAATACTGTCCATAAAAATCATAAAGAATGAAAACAAACTACACTGTAAATCTGATGCATGGCTATTAAAAGGTCAACCAAAAAGATTTATACCCTAATAATTTGAATGCAGCCTTTGGTACTTTTTTCTTAAACATTTTGATTGTGATCCTAGTTTATCTTTTCAGAGGGAAAGCACGTTTCATGAATTGTTGTACAAGAAATAGTTTTGTATTAACACTGGACAGTTTTAATAGGGTGAAGTGCTTGCTGTCTCTCAGTAATCATAACACTTAAAGCAATTATGGTTTCTTATAATAATAAATACACACAGATTTTACAAACACAAGGTAAAAACTTTGTCAAATTATACTAACCTCTACACAGTTAGACAGAGGTAAAGCTTCACACCTGAGCCTTATAGGCCAGAACAACCACTTTGCTCTTAAAGGAGACTCACAATCTCTCTTGACTGTCTCACAAAGAGCTCGGCATGGTTTCTTCTTACTTTCATTTTCTGATCCACATTCAGGTACAACCACTCGACACATGAGTGTGGCGATGTGAGGAGAACACGCCGTCTCCACAATCTGACCGATCTGATGCAGGCTGAAGCCTTGGACTCCATCTGGATGAAGGGTAGAAGTGTATCCTAAACCTTGACAAAAGCTGGCTGTTATTGGCTTGCAGCTTGTCCTGTCAGTTCTTCTGGTTTGTGCCTGCTGAAGAAACAGCAGCAGACACACAGCCACCAAAAAGAAACGTTTCATGGTTCCTAAACACAGCCCTGGACTGTTTCAAAGCTTTAAGATGTTTGTAACCAGTTTGTGTGTGCTGCTCTTCTTAGGGGGTGGAGTACAAATGCATTTTACATAGGAGGCAATGATTTATGGACACTAGTAAGATTTTATATTTAAAAAAAATGCTCAAAATAAAATGTGAGCCAAACTAGTCTCAGAGCAAGAGCTCTCTTCTGAGAAATTAAATTCAAGGGCTCAAGAGCACTGGGGCATGTACATCTGGTTATAATGATGTGCTCGAGGAAGAAAGGGGGGTGCCATAAATCTGTCTGGAAAACATTTCAGCACTAATAAAATTAAAAAGGAAATCTGATGGAATATTTTGGCATGGCAGGGAAGTAGTGGCATGCACGCATGAGGGTTCTCCTGGTGCTCCAATATCCTCTCATGATCCAAAAACATGTTAGGTTAATCAGAGGTTCTAAACTGACTTTATATGCATGTGCATGGGTTGTTTGACTCTGAGTTGCACTGTGACTGACTAGTGATTTGCACAGAGTACTCCATCTCTCGCCAATTGATCACTTGCATCCTGTGACTCTGAACAGGGTTAAGCAGGTCCAGAAAACCGATGGATGGACAGAAGTTTTGGCATCATGTAATTCTCCTGATATAAAAATTAACTAATTAACTTCCTTTTTATTAAGACCCTTTAAAGTTCATATTTTTAGAATATGATCACTCTCGTGTTTTTAATATTTTCTTTTACTTTTCTTCCCAGTACATTCCCCTGACCCTGAGACAGTAACCCTAAATCTAATGAAAAGAGTTCCTGTTGATGGTCTTGACTCAGACAACTATACCATCATGCATGTGCCTCATCTATATGACCCATTACATCTGAATCATTTAAAAAAAATAAATAAAATATTTCAGGAGCATGTGGAACTATTTCAACCTCAAGAAGATGTAATCAACTCTGTGATAGATAATTCAATGCTGGACTTACTCAGTGGTCTCAGCGCAGCAGCACTCAGTCCAGACCTCAGTAAGCAACATTTGGTTGTGATTATGTGCTTTTTGTGGGGGTTGATGAATGTGAATTAGTTATAGAAAGCTTACACAATAAATCTAACCTCTGGGTAAATGACCAAGAAAACAGAAAAAACAACTGTTTGCATTTAAAATAAACAGCATCTTGTTTTTTTATTTTTCCTGCATGCTTCAGTGTGTTG
This sequence comes from Kryptolebias brasiliensis, assembly GCA_028566095.1. Classification (NCBI taxonomy): domain Eukaryota; kingdom Metazoa; phylum Chordata; class Actinopteri; order Cyprinodontiformes; family Rivulidae; genus Kryptolebias; species Kryptolebias brasiliensis. The sequence goes on along the minus strand of JAOXNZ010000054.1, from coordinate 5,221,253 downwards.
GTATTACTCCAAATATCTGATGAAATGTTTTTCTTTTCGTGTCAAGGGAAACGGCAGGTCTTAACAACAACAACAAACAGATTACTGTATCTCTTAAACCTTAAAAGTCAGCACTGGCTCTGACTGTTTCCAGTAACTTTTAAAATTTGTTATAGTGTTTGGGGTTTCAAAAACATTTATAGAATGAGATGTATGTAGATAAACTTAGCTTGTTGTACTAAAAGACCAAGTTTCTATTGATCAAATAAATGTCATTACATGGATTTTGATAACATTACTCTAAAAATGGTCGTAAATAATAGATGCTGTAACTTCTGCAGCTACAAGACTGCGTGTGTCAGCAGTCATGATCTGTGATTTTGTGGAAAGAGTTAATGTGTGGTGATGAAGCATCTTCACAAACACTTAAACCCCAAAATAGCAAAATAATAAAGAACAGATTTAAAGTAATTCTCCAAGTGTTGATTAAATCTATTTTAAAATTTTCTGTTAAACAATTTAGATTTTTTTTCTTTTTGACAAATTAAAAAGAGGAAAACAACCTGTTTGTGTCTTAATTATTTTAAATGTATTTCACATATTTTTTTGCTTCATTTAGCATTTTGGGATTTGTAAAAAAGGATGTTTCACTGTCTTGGCAACAAATAAAAGAAAAGTTTTATTTGTTGCTCTGAGGTTAAGACAATGCAGGAAAAAGATGACTGATCCGTATGCTCCTTTACAACAGATACAACAGCAATATGACAAGACTCAAGTTTGTTCCAACAGAAATTAAAGACAAACATGTGATTTACAGCTGAGAAATTCGTCTGCAACCCAAATTGTCACAAGTACCAGCAAAACATATCCTTCTGTAACAGTAAACTGACATCATCTATAGTGTGCAGATGTTCACACAACAATCCACACACTTTACACAATGATCTGCATTCACCTATTTAAACTGACATCCATGCAGCTCATCTTAATTTTAGTCAGTGCAATATTTTTCTTTTAATCATACATCCAAAAAAAGGTTAAAAACAAAAGCAACTGGACTTCAATTTGTAGTTTGAAGACGTTTCGCTTCTCATCCGAGGA
>JAOXNZ010000054.1:5197202-5207228 GCA_028566095.1 Kryptolebias brasiliensis | reverse complement strand
TGGTTAACCCCAGACTGAAAAGTTGCAAAATAATGTACTATTTTGTTAGGGATATTTATGAAACTGATATTTTTAATGGGGTTAATATCTATTCTGTTGGGTAAGTTAAGTTTTATTCACTGATCTAAAAATCTGATTTGTGCAACAAAAGAGGCATCTACTGGGAATGATGAAGTATTTGGGGTACTTTCTGCAGAAGATAAGGCTTGCTCTGATTATTTTCAATTTGATTATTGATGAATGTTGCTGAAACTTTTAACTATTTTTTTGCCCTTCTTGTCACTCTTTATGCAACTTTTATCAGAAATCACATTTATTTACTCTGGCTTAGATCTTTATAGCCTATGATTTGGCATTTTTATTTCTAAATTGTCACTGATTTATCATATTCTTTTTACATGGAGTTATGAATTGTTTTTTATTTTTAAATTAATTGTGTAATTGTTTTTATTGAAAATGTATTTTGTGTAAAGCCCTTAAATTATATTTATGTTGGAAAAGGGCCATAGAAATCAAGTTTGACTGACTCTTTTAATAAATAAACTCATTTTAAACACATATGTTATTGAAAACAAATTAAAAACCTTACAGCTTTCCTCCAGAGCAGCAGATTACCATATGAGCCTCAGTCAGAAATGTTTTTCTAAGAAATTTGAAAAAAGATGTCATTTCTTGAAATTATTAGTGTTTCTCAGCATCTATTTAAACGTGCAGTAAAAGGTGACTACATAATATTTTTATCCTATGTTTTTTGCTCTGAAGTAAGGATGTTATTTTAATAATATCCTCTCTCCTCAGTTCTTCCTTTACATTTCATAGCTCCTGTTTCCATGCATATACTGCAGATTTACTTACAAAGTTTTCCAGTTTTCCTTTAATCGTAACCGTTTTGCTCCGATTTCCCAGTAAAACACATTAAAGTTGACTCAGTATTTGAACAATAGATCATGCAGCTTATTGCTGTAGTTTCCTGTGAAGCAGCTGTTGCTTCTCCAAAGCAGCTGTTTTTGCAGGTTTTTGCAGCTTCTGAAAAAAGCAAAAAAACAAACAAAACTGAAACAATATTTATGCATGTGAATTTTGTGTTTGCTTTTGTTTTGTTTCCACTATGTTTGAGATGGATAATCTCACAACCTGATCAGCTTGAGACGCTTTAGTAATCGACAGCTAAATCCCTCAGAGCTGTAAGAGTGTAAGAGTCAGCAGCTAACAGCTAATAAGACATGGCTGCTGCTTGAGGCTGACTGGTGAACAGTTTCAAGTCATTCTTGTGAACTTAACATCTCTCTCAGCTCTCAGTAATGCTGTACGAAGCCTCTTTCTTTTTTTGCTGCTCCCCTCCTTTTCTCTGAGAGATCTCTCTTGCTCCCAGCCCTCCCCAGCTGCTCCTTGCTTCCTGTCAGATTTTGTTTGTTCAGGAGGGGGAATCCAGGTTGCCCTTGGAGATGGGCTTCCTTTGAGGTGGTGTGATGTGGGACTGGTGGACTGGGGTGATGAGGGGCAGAGCAGGGTAATGATGGTGGTCCTTGCCGTGAGAAAATGGAGGAGTTGCTGGGAGGTCAGGCTGGTCTAATGGGGGCTCAGCAAGTGGTCTTGCACTCATTCTCAAATCTGAATGACAGAGGCATTGGATGCTTTGGTTATGAGTCTGAAAGACTTTCAGTGTCAACGAGTTTCTTTGTGTTTCCTGATTTTGAAGTGTTGAATCAATTTATCTAATTTGAATTATCAGAAGAAGATTGAATTATCTTTTATTTCCCCCTGAATTACAAACACAACCTCAAATGTAAGTTTCCCTCAGAAATCAAGATGAGACAAGATTTTTTTTCTGATTAGTATGGCATGTTCCTTCATTTATCCTACAGACCTTATAGACTTCTTATTTAATCACTGCATGGGATTTTTACAAACTGCTCAACAGCTTTTGTTTTGGTTGCATCTCACTCTTGCAACAGCATTGAGGAGGTATGAATCAAACACACCCTTCATCAATGTTTTTTATGTTTGTCATGTTTCCACATTTAGTTTAATTCTAAGCTCTACATCAATCCCTGATCCATCAATATGGCTTTCTCATATTATTTATCAAGAGAGATCACTTGATTTGTTTGGTGTAGGGTCTCACATTATTGCTGATTTTCTAATAATTTATATAATATTTTATATTTTTTACAGCACTTTGGTTAACCTGGGTTCTTTAAATGTGCTGTAAAAATAAACTCTGACTTGACTACAGAGAGATAAAAGGATGTATGTCTACTTTTAACTGTAACCTGAGGGGAAATTTTAAACAGCCTCAATAAAAACATATAATTCTAGTCAATATGAAAATATGACCTAAAGAAATTAGTTCATTCATCAGAGCTGAATGTACACACAAGATAAAAATAAAATCAAAAACTTCATTTTTTTAAGTTTATAAGCACAGTGCTGATTAGGGAAATACATTTTTTGCATTACATAATTCTGATTGTATGGAAGCCCATAGAGGACATGGTTAGAAATTTATTTTCTTAATGAGATACCTTGAGAGAACAAATTATGTTGTTATCTTGAGTAAACAGAACTTTTTTTCTCAAGATAATGGCTTAATATATTCATTTGTAGTTTATTTGATGTAGCAAAGCTCATTTTCTTCTTAACTGAAAATTATTTTAAAAACACAATGAAACAAATGCAGTAATTCACCAGCAGAAATCAGGACAGTTGAAGTGGCAGCTGATTCAAGCTGAAAAAGTTATGATTAAAAAAACATTCATTTCTGATCGACCCATTACTGGTCTAGATCACCTCCAAGTGTCATGACAGTAATACTAAATGATAAAACTAGGTGTAACACAAAAAACACTCAATTTTGCTTTATTATCATCACATTAGTTTACTAGTTTTTCTTGAGATAATGAGACAAAACTAGTTTGGTGTTCTTGAAATAACAGTATAGTTATCTTGAGCTCTAGATCACATCAGAATTATTAATAACAGGTATGCTATTAATTATTATTATTATTATTATTATTATTTCTCTTGATAATGATTGTTTCCTGTAATTCTAAAACCATGTCTCTGAGCAGTATGTATTTTCTCTATTCTAAACATTTTTTGATAATTATCTTCCTCACCTCATTAACATGAAGTGAAATTGAACGTGAATTGAAATAATTTAAAATAACTACTACTACTAATTTAAAATATCCCTTCACAAGCTGACTTATTCTTTAAATCTATTACCATAAGGCAGACCCATATGAGGAAAATGAAGGTGATTTTGGGACAGTTGAATGAACAGGTGTTTTAAACCCTACTAAAATGTCAGTATTGGTTCTGCACTGAACTATCTATTGGAGCACCAGTTGTGATAAAACGGGCCAAACTCTCACAAAGCTGGTGCAGCTCTTTAAGAATGTAGCTCACAGCTTCTTTCTTCCCCTCCCTCAAAGCCTCAAATAACCTTTTCTTGCAAACTAAGGGGTCAAACATCCTTTCTTGGCCCCGGCCTCCATTTCCTCAAGGTGAAGTCATTGACTATTCAGCCACTCTCGATGCCTGTCTTTATACTTGAGATGTTGCCTGGGATGCATTTTTGCCTGCAGGAAACCCATCTCTCTCCTCCTCTTCCTCCACCCCCCACTCTCCCTGTCTTTCCAAGCTTTATGGAAAAGTGGTGATGACGTGTGTGAATGAGTCAGACAGCACTTAAGTTTAAAAAACAAAACAAAAAAAATACTTTTTTATTTTTAGAAAATTAGAAAAAGAACTAGTGTGCCAAAAACAAACAAACAAACAGGTACATAATTATTTCACCATTCTTCAAATCTGTTCATTTTTGTCCTCAATGGTATTGTTTCATTAATTTTGTAGCTGGGATCTTGATAGACTTTACATATGATAAAAAGCAGTTCTTGACAGGAAGATCAGATGACAGTAAATTTAATTATGACACTTCCTAAGTGTCCATTAGTGTGTTTGTCATGATGTTACACAAATGACTATATTTATGGATTTAAGTTTTAATCAAATCAGTTGGACACTGCTGTATAAAGACAACAATTTTGAGATGCAGACAGAAGTTCTTATTACATATCTCTGGATGAGACTGATCTAACTTCTCTCACACAAACACAATAGACTTTTGCTTCTGTTCTCCGTTGTCCTATTTATATCCTGTGTGTGTGTGTATTTAAAAGTCTACAGCTCTTTTACGTAAATTAATATCAGCAGTAAGCGTCTGTGTCTTCAAAAGTTTTATTTTGGCACGTCAGAGCTAAATTTAGGTATTAGAAAGCCTTTGAGTACTTATTTTATAATTCTGATTTGATTAGAAGTCTGTTCCTATACAAAAAGTTACCAAAAAAATCCCCTTATTATTGCAAGTTTAATGCTGCTTTCAGTCAGAAGCATCTGAAGCTGATGGTGAGGAAACAACTCAAATGTCCACTTTTATCCCCACTTAAGAAACGCTGACAATCTGACTTCTACTCTGCTTTCTTTGGCTACTGTGAATAATAATAATGCCTGAATCCTTTTTTTTAAGTCTATTTTATTTTCTTCAGTCAAACCAGTCATTAATGCAGATGTGCTCACAGGTGACGTGATGTCAGGTTTCAGCCTCTTTAAGGAAAGAATGGTGAAAGTTGTCTGCTGTTTTCTTTTATTGGCTACATACAAAATGAACAAATTTTCTGCTTCAAACTTTTTCTAGACAAATGGACAGCTGCAGCTGGCAGCAGTTCATCTGCTGTGTGTGTTTTTTTTATTTTTAATTTCCCGCTTTTATTTCCTGAAATATTTTATTAACTTTTTGAATTTCCAAAAGAAGCAGATTTAAATGAAACTAAAACAGCAAAAATAAATGTTGGATTGAAATCTTGAAATCTGATGCTTTTAATTGGAAGAAATCATGCTCAGGTCAAATCAGGTAATTTAGGTTTATTGTGTAAAATTTGTGTGTACACACAGCAAAAGACTAACTAAACACAGCAAACGTGTAGCTAAAAGCTAAAGTAAAAAAGGGTAGCAAAAGTGTATCTGAAACAGCAAAATGCTAGCTAACTGTAGCAGAACGTTAACTAAAAGTTAAAAGTAGCAGAATGATAGCTTAAAACATTAAAGTAGAAGTATGATGAAGCAGATTTTAAAGAGAACAATGTTTTTAAAGTAATTGAAGACATTTTCATGTATTTCTATAAAGAAACTTTGGAAATAAAGTTAAATATTTTGAAAAGTAAAAAGGTCACAAGAGCAAATTGTCACAGCCCCCATCTCCTGAATGAACTGAACATTTTGATATACGAATGGTTTAAATAGCACAAACTATGCAGAATTAGTTTGATTGTAAAAAAACGTATGAAAAACAACCAAATAACAGGAAAAGAGTGTGAATGCTGAATCACGTGACAGAGGAGAAAGTATAGATACTGTAGGGTATCCGATAATGGTGGTAATGATGCAAATGAAACTGGGCTGGCAGTTGGGCTTCTGTCTGATCCTCCTGAAAGTTTCTGGGGAATCAGAATGCAGCTCACACTTTGTAGCTCGGAAGCTCCAAGAACACACAGGCAGTCCTTCAGTTTGTCACAGTCTGGGTTTCTGTTTCAGCAAACACACACATTTTTCCCATGGGGGTTACTTGTAGACATAGCACATTCCCTTGTCCCCCAACCTAACCGTAACCATTACAGCTGAATGCCAAACCCCCAACTTTAACATTCAGACTTAAAGGTAACATTTACCCAATTCTAACCTTAATCTTTCCCCAAACATAAAAACTCAGACTTTTTGTTTTGATCCAATTTCCCAGAAACTATAACTTTAAGCCATAATTGTAACTGCTGTTGAATATACCCTTTTTTAATTTTAGTTTTTTTGCCCAATGTTTTCAAGAAGTAAAAAGTTTATATTTGGACGTATCTTTTCCTTCTTTGTTTCAATCAAATATTCAGGGAAGATAGTGGTAACAGCTGACTATAAAGTGTAAACACTTGAGTGCTTTAAGAAAAGAAATTCATCCAAATATAAAACAAAAATGATAGTAAAGAATAACTGAAAAGCTGCCATCAGCTGACTGCAGTGAGTGTTTTGTTTTGACCTGCAAGTTTATTTTGATATTGAGTATTTTGAGTATTAAATCTCTATTTTTTGGCAATTGATGTTGTTTACTTTTTCAAACATTGTCATAATTAATGTCATGGAGTAAAACACAACCAACAAAATAAAACTATAAAAGCTTAAAAGGCATTTGTGATTTGAAATGATTTCTCTGCCGCCAGTTTTGTCAGACAGCAGAGCTGAAAGTTGTACTGAACACAACATCTGTGAAGTCAAACCAAGCATTCAAGAAGAGTGTTGTTGTTTTTTAGAAGGAAGTGCACCATTCTAATCTTTATGGGGACTGATTGATAGACGGAGCATGAGCAAAAAAAACAACAACAACAAAACAAAACAAAAAATTTTGTGTAATTTGTTTAAACTAAAACTTTTGTGTTCAAAGAATTTAATCAAAAAAACTAAATGTGACAATATGCCATTCCATCCATGTTGTTTTTATCTTTTAGATTAAAGTCCAATTATTGCTCTCATTAACCTTAGAAGTTTCAGAGCTCAGTTTTAGCCGTGTTGTATCTTCATTAGATGCTTTATTTTGGAGGTTGATCAGCAGTATTATACTGGGATTGAGTCATAATAAACTACAGTTTGTACCAATGGTTGAGGAAAATGTCATTGTGCAAAAGTGTGACCCAGTCTTGTTGTTTAAAAAAAAAAAATTTGCTTAGAAGCAGAAAAATAAAATATATACAGCTTTAGTTTTTCCCATTTTTTGTACCATTGTTAATTATTTTATAATAAAGTTAAAATATTGTTAAATTCCAGATGACAGAACCAACATTTGTTCAGAAATCTTCATGATTGAAATCTATTTTCTTGCTTTCTTCACTCAGAAGTCAAAAGGAAATCTGATGGCATTTATATCAGTGCAGGGTTTTTTGTTTGTTTGTTTTTTGATGTGGTATTGGCTTTAAAACGGTCTTGCTCAGACTCTACAGGGAAGAAAATACTTGTCATATTCTGATCGAAACATGCTTCTCCTACTCTCTTATTTCTCCTCCTGTGTTATAGCCTTGCTGTACCTCCATCTGTGCTGCTGTTTGCCTTCTGTCTCCTCTTCCTGCCATCACCCGCTGCACTCCACCATGAATCAGGTATGCATCACTTCCTCTCTACCTTTGACACTTTCACCGCTGCCATTTATCACTAACATCTGTTATTTCATTAAATCATGGTGACCTTTGACATTTTGGGGATGCACCTGCCTTCCTGTTGTTTACTGACAAGCTGTTTCTAGAGATCATCTTGAATGTTGTTCAAGGGTGAAAATCATAGTCATAATATTCATAATTTTGTTTAGTTGAATGTGACCTTTGGACATATGGTCCTTATACTTTACTTACCAAACTCTGTTCACTTCTGCTGTGCACAAACAGACAGTCTGACCTTCAACCAAAAACATGAGAGAATATATTTTAAAATATCAGAAATAATTTGCTTGTCTTTCCTCAGATGATTCAAAGCTTCTCCAGGTAACCATTCCCACAAAACCTGTAATTGCTGTGCTGGGGGGATCTTTGACTTTACCCTGCCTGGTGTCGCTGGCCCTCCCTCCACCGTCCCCCTCCACTAATGGCCGTCATGCCGTGCTGTCTGTGCCTCGGGTCAAATGGAGCGTCCTCACGGAAGATCGGGAGGCAGAAATCCTGGTGGCTCGCGGTGACAGGGTGAGAGTCAGTGAGGCCTACAAAGACCGAGCGTCACTGCTCAATTATGCGTACTCCCCTGCAGACCTCACGCTGCATCTGCAGAACCTGAGACAGAATGACACTGGATTCTACCACTGTGAGGTCCAGCAGGGCCTGGAGGATGCTGACGATGTGGCTCAGGTCAAGGTCAAAGGTAACACTCAGACAGAATTATTCTTTATAATTCTTGATCTAGATAAATCAAAAACATTGTTAAGCCAGGGTATCTGAGATCTGTTTTTTATTTAACTCAGTTTAACAAAAAAATCAGATGTTCTTGTACAACCAAAGCATTTTGTGGGCTGAGTCTGAGTGAAAACAAGAACTTCGTGATTGAAACTGTTTTCTGACTATCATTCTTTTATTAGCAATTTATTGTTTCAGTTGTCTTGACTGTATTATAAGAATCATGACAGATCACACATGAGTGCCAAGACTTCACCAAGTTCTTCCTTTGGGTTTTCAGGAGTGGTGTTCCATTATCGTGATGCTTCCAGTCGATATGCTTTCACCTTTGAGCAGGCCAGAGAGGCCTGCGAGGAGATTGGGGCTGAAATTGCCTCCCCAGAGCAGCTGCTTGCAGCCTATCATAGTGGATATGAGCAGTGTGATGCAGGCTGGCTCTCAGACCAATCTGTCAGGTCAGAACTTAACATATATAAGACAACTAACTTTACAGTCTCTGGTATCAGAGTTACAAACTACATTTTTACCCACAAGGAATTACAATTTAGTTTTAACAACATTCCATTTTTTTCTGCTGCTTTACTTGATTGACACTAAACTGGTAGATTGATAAGTGAAGTGGTATAGTCTGTCAGAAAGGGGTCATAGTGCACCACTCATCTAGCTAACAATTGTGCTACATCTGCACAACACAACACTCAGATCATCCAGTGGCTGAGAGACACTCATCTGATCTCAGACCAATTATTTCTACACACTTCAACCTCAGAAAAGCACCCAGTTAAGTGTTGTCATTACAAAAGAATAGACAGCTGGTGCTTCAGTGAAGTGTGACCATCTGTTCACAGATATCCCATTCAGATGCCAAGAGAGGGCTGTTTTGGAGACATGGACGGCATGCCAGGAGTAAGAAACTACGGACTGTTGGAACTTGATGAGCTCTATGACGTCTACTGCTACGTAGAGAATATTCAGGGTGAGACTTAAGTTTACTTTGCTTTACAAACTCTGCAATTTGAACATTCAGTGATACTAATGCAAACTAAAGGAACTATTTTCTGTGAAAATGCAGTGTGAATCTGAATGGTGAAAGACTGCTGAAATTTGCTGAAAAAGCTGTAACTGAGTTAAAAATAAAAACAAACCTGGACACCAGCTAAAAGCTAAAAAGAGCTAAATGCTAGATAAAAGCTAAAAGATGCAAAATGTTAACTAGAAGCTAAAGATAACAAAAGGAAGCTAAAGGTAAAGACTAAAAGTAGCAAAAGGCTAGCTAGAAGTTAAAAATAGCAAAAGACTTGCTAAAAGCTAAAAGTAGCCGAATGGGTAAAAAAACATAATTGGCAGTGCCAGATTTGTAGCAGGACAGGGCATTGACAGTCATAAACAATATATTTAACGACTTTTTTCTAAAAATTGTGCATTAAATCTACCGTAAACCAGTTTTCACTGTACTGTTACAACAGTTCTTCAATATTTGATGAAAAAGATAAAACCAGAGCATTAAAGCTGTCATCAGCATCATGATAATGTTTTTAAATAAATTATTTATTGATGATGTGATTGTCATGGTAATATGTCCAATTATTTTTGCCAAATAGTCAAAAAAGTAGCACAGACACCCTGAATGTTGTTTTTTTATTTACACATTACAGATAAAACCTGTAAAGGTCCAGATATATAAATAACATTTTGACAAAGATATACTTTAAAGTAAAAGTAGTCCTGCAGAATGCTGTGAACTTTGAAAGATTTATTTTCTCTTTTTTTTTAAATGGTTCAAGATAACAGAATTTATCTCAGCCTCCAACAGCAGCTGCTGTATTGGACTCTGTGATTGTGTTAATTAAAACAATAAAATACAAAGTGAAACTGTACAGTATAAGAAGAAAAAATAAGTACTAACAAAACTATCGAAGAGATTGCAAATGACTTGATTTTGATTGGTATCTTTATCAACGGGTGGCACAGCAGCGTAGTGGTTAGAGCTGTTGCCTCCCAGCAAGAAGGTTGCAGGATCTCATCCCAGCCTGGGGCCTTTCTGGGTGGA
>JAOXNZ010000054.1:5177045-5192706 GCA_028566095.1 Kryptolebias brasiliensis | reverse complement strand
AACAAACAAACAAAACAAAAGAGTGCATATTATTAACTGTATTGCTCCATTCTTAAAATTTTCTTACAGCAATATTATTTCCAATAATAAATTGTGAAGGTATTTAATAGGAAATAACAAAAATGTTTCCAAGACTGCAACTTGAACGTCCCTCAACTTTGGTTAACCAAACCTGACATTACAGCGCCACCTGCTGGTAGATGTTATAATTTGAAAACTCACAAATTGTTTTTGTAAAATTTATTCTCAATAATAGTGTACAACTTGAGATGCTGGTATTTAATAATCCTTTTTTCAAACAAAATATAAAAAAATAAATAAGCACATTTTGTTTATTTTTGTTGCTTTTTTGTGGCTTTTGTTTTTAGCATTGTTCCATCAAGCTCAGTGCAGAGAAGAGAAGTCACCTCACCTGACTGATACGTCTAATGCTCAGTAGAGCTGCATTATCGGTCTTCTGGAGAGTTTTATTAACACAGTGAAGGGTCTTCTTACCTTGGTTTGTGCACATCCTGTGCTAGCTTGTAATACTTGCAAGCTGGGTTTAAAGTTGAGCCTTTTTATGTTTTCTGAAGTTGTTTCACACTATAGCAAGCTGTCTTTAATAGAGTATGTAAAGATTTGTTTTGTAAATCTCATTCCCAGAAATCTAAAACCTTACCTTCTTCACCTTTGCTCCTCTGATTAAGACTATCTGAAAGAATATTTAGATTGTAATAAATTGGATATTTGAGGTATTTTGTTCTGTTTGCAGATGCTTGCCTGGAGAATCCTTGTTTAAATGGAGGCACTTGTGTTGAAGGTGAATCATTCAGGTGCTTCTGTTTGCCTGGTTATGAAGGACACGTGTGTCAGATAGGTAACTTCCACAAGCATGCTTTTCAAATGTTAGCAATACTTTTCTTCTGTTTCATATTCATGGTGTCTCAGCATGTTTCTCTTATCTGCTCTGCCTCAGATGTGGAGGAGTGTGAGCCCGGCTGGGAGAAGTTTCAGGGCTTCTGTTACCGTCACTTCAGCAGACGGCAGAGCTGGGAGGCAGCAGAGCAGCACTGTCGGATGTGTGGAGGACATTTACTCTCTGTCATGACTCCTGAGGAGCAGGACTACATCAATGGTAAATTCTGGTTAAAGAGAAAAAGGCTCTCTTAAGTGACATATGTGCAAAATAATCAGGTTTAATTAGTTAAATTTTACTTTTGCCAACGCAACATTTTGGTAAGGTAAATCTAATAAGTGTGTTAGATTAACTGGATGTTCCCAGGGTCAGTGCAGTCTCAAAACTCATATTACGGAAATAATGGTTTGATGCATTTAAACCATCAAAGTATCCAATTAAACATCTTTCACATCCAAATGGAGACACAGATGTTTGTTCTGTGATGCAAACAGTAAAAAATATCATTACAAATAGGATGTCATTCTGATTGTTTACTATCAATACAAAAACCTGTGTATCACACAACCATAAGTCTCATAGGCTGAGAGATTCCTAAAAGCTCCAGCATGAAGATATTTCAAAACGAAACTCTACCTTGTTTCGCTGATATCACCTCAACTATCTTCCTCCAGCATTCCCCCTTTTCAGATTCTTCAAAGATCTAAAGTGCTAAAATCTGTCCAGACATGACAAAAAAAAGCAAAAAACCTTTTCATGCTCTGACAAAAATCCTTTTTTTTCTTTATGTGTCACGGTCATGATTTTGCTGTTTATATTTTGTCTGTCGTGGGGGGGGGGTTATCTGACATTCCACTGGTTCCTTTTATAATCAGCAATCAGATGCCGTGGACTGTTGTGGATACATGAGCTACTCCAAATGAGCTGTATTTACAAAACCATCATCAGATTTCAAAGAATTTTAAAGACGGAGCTGGATATTTTTAAATTGTGCAGAATTTTAATATATAATGTGCTACATACGCCTGAAAAAACTCTGTTTTCTTCAGCCCTGTTTCTCTGTTGACTTTTGAAATTGAACCTTATTCTTTTACATTTTTCTTTCCTTCATTTTTTCAATATAAGAGTAGTTTTGACCACACATTGCCTTTTTCAAATTAAAGCCCTCAATAAGAAAAAAAAACATGAAATTTTATACTGGAAACCACTAAAGATATGTTTCATCCCATAAGAAGAGTTGCAAATAAAGTTAAGTAATATGGATCTGCAGTGACAACATGTTGGTGATTGAGCTGAGGTAAGAAATGCCTGAAAACTGATGAGTCTAAGAAAACTGTATAAAACTGTTTTGTGAAAGACAGAGAGACAGAATGAAATTAGTACTGAAAGAACGTTAGGCTGATAGTCATGGAGAACTGACTGAGGTCAGTTGTGTATCGTTCATTTTTAAAACAATATCTGGAATGATGCCATGTGAATGTATTGTATATTACAGTATTGTGTTGTTACTTTGTGTACCATGCAGACTTGTATATAACCATAAAACATACATATTTTGCATATTGTTAGATAAATACAGAGAATATCAGTGGATTGGACTGAATGACAGAACCATTGAGGGAGACTTCCGCTGGTCTGATGGAAACCCTCTGGTGAGTTTCCATAAATTGTTTTTACATTATACATCTGAATCTTTTTGACTGTTTCAAATCATTATTTGCTTAATTTACACAATTATTCAGTTTTAAATTAGGTTACTAAAACATGAAAAGGCTGGATTTTATTTAGAGTCTGGGCTGTTATAACCTGCTTAACTCTCCATTAGCTTTATGAAAACTGGTACAAAGGTCAGCCTGACAGCTACTTCCTGTCCGGTGAGGATTGTGCAGCTATGGTGTGGCACGAAGAGGGCCGATGGAGCGATGTGCCATGCAACTACCACCTGTCATACACCTGCAAGAAGGGCGTCTGTGAGTTCTCCTGGTTTAGATATTTATAACATTTTATTTTGTGAGCTTTCATTTTCAGATTGTAACTTCTGATGTAAGGAGCAAAGTTGTGCTTCCAACAGCCTCCTGTGGAGAGCCCCCTCGGGTTCCCCATGCTCAGGTGTACGGGAAGAAGCGGTTGCGTTACGAGACCAACAGCAGGGTGCGATACTACTGCGAGGAGGGTTTTGTGCAGAAACTGAATCCTGTTATTAAATGTCTGCCTGGTGGCCAGTGGGAAGAGCCTCTGACTACCTGCATGCCAGGTAAGTTCATCACATAATTCAGCTTTTATTATGTATTTATATTCTTACAAAACACTACAAAACATACAGTAAAACACATTGTATGCTCTTAGAAGTGTTATAGAATTACATTTTTATCTGGTAGTAGCTGGGCATCTTCCCCAACCTGTACCCTGAGTGCTACACATTGTGTCATGTTTTTGCTGAAAACTTTGCCATAAACTGTTGGCTTAAACCCTGTTTGTCTGTTAGCAAAATAACTCAAAAAACACTGGATGAATTTTGATAAAACTTTCAGGAAATAATCATTAGATGTACTTCTACTATTGATTAACGTTTAGTGTAAATTTAGTGTACTAGAGGCTAAAAGTTATTTACAACACATATTTCAAGTGCTACTCCTTGCACATTTTTTGTGTTTAAAATTTTAGCATTACCATTAGCAAAAACATTTTTTTAAAGACTTATTTTTTAAAAGTCCAGGCTGATTGTGATTTTTATCAACATCCTGAAAAAAGAACAAGAATACAGTAAAGACTGCAGTCGTTTCCTTTCATCTCTGTTTTCTTCTACTTCCAGCTCATAAATTAGAGGAAGACTTTGTTACCTCAGAGCCTGACCAGCATGAAGACGCCACAGGTGCAGCTGCAGAGAAAGCAGCTCCACTGTTCTGGGACATTAAGTGGAGTTTTTAAAGCCACTGAATCTTTAAAAGAAAAAGAAAACACCATCCATCCTTTTGTTTTTCTACTTCGTTTCCTGTAGAAGTCCACCATTACGATTGAATGTATAAATAAAATATTGTGTATTAGTCAAAGTAAGTTACATTTTAAACAGTTCTGGACATTTTTCAAGTGCTGTAATCCAAATGTGTGTTTTCTTGGGTTATAGAGTGAATTTAGTCTAAAAAGCATCTGGCACTTTAAATAAATCTGTTCATTTAAAAACTAAATAATCTAAACCTGATTGCTGCTTAATCTCCACAAGAATCAGAATAAGAGACACACATCAGTCACTGGATTTGATTTGGTTACAACTGTGCTGAATTTCATGAATGTAGCTGAAGAATGTTCAGAAGGTACGACCTTCAGGTTTAAATATTTATGCAGAAGAACACACCTCATGTAGAAAATCATAGATATCATCAGATAAATGTAATTATTCCTGAAATGCATAAGTTGGTGTGTATTTTGTAATTCTGTATTAGTGGAAACAAAATTAAATGGCCTTTATCTATAGATGAACTAAAGATATGCAGTGCATAAAAATATCTAAAGACTAATACAATTCACCAATTTTATAGCTGTGGAAAATTGATCATGTTACTACTTTACATACAGTAATCAGTGATTTTAAATATAGCTGTGTTTTTGGTGAATTTGAAACAGCAGATTCTTTTTAAATCTGTTATATTCATAAATTTGACTGCTGATGCCACAAACTGTAATGTTACATATTTGTATAAAATACACTCAAATGTTGCTGTTTTATTCATGTGTTTTTCCATTTATCCCAGTGTTAAGGCTAAACAAAAATTTTGTGGAAGTAATTTTAGCACAATGCAAAATATGGAAAGATCTGAACAAAAACACCAAGAAGAGACAAACAGACAAGAAGAATCACTGCTTCCAGGAGAATCATTTTTGTCAGGGTTGGGTTTTGGTTATAACTCCATTAGAATTTTTAAATTATTCTTTATCAAAGTACTAGAAGACCTACTGACTTCAAGTGGAAATTTCTTCTCTGACAATGAAACAAAAGTTAAGAAAATATTTAATGTATTGTATCACTTCCTGACAATATAAAATCCTCTAAAAATCAAACAATTTTGTTCATTATCACCATAAAACACAACAAAATTGTGATAAAAAAAGTCATCTTGCTGGATGTTATCCTGGTCGCCAAAATTCACTTCATGTGTGAATATCAGTCACAAACGAGTGAAAATAAAGCAAATTCTATTATCAGATTTCAGGAACAGGTAAACATGTTAGCAGGTCCAGACACATATCAAACTAGTCAGAAAACAATCTGACAAGATAACTGTCGTTTACCGTTTTTTCACACTTCTGTAAAAGGACTTGGCTCACATGTTTCTTTTCCTCTCCGATTGAACGACTGATTTTGAGAATAAATCTTAGTTTAACACAAATTACCACATTTTGGCTCAAGTATGAAAGCTTTTTTTCACCAAAGAAAAGCAAAGGTTCTAATCAATATATTGACTTTTACTGTTAAATGTATGTAGATTTAACTGGGTATACATCAATAAAAGTACTAAAAAAAGAATCGTCTTCTCTAATTACTGTAGAAACATCTCATCACATCAGATAAATTAAAACTGTTCCTTTCATTTTTCTTCCTCAGTGTTAAAACCTAAGCATAAGTTTGTACTAATTGCTCATAACCATCTTATTAATAAGGCATTTTAAGCTAATAGGAGAGAAAGAAGTCACTGGCAGCTAAGAAAAATGCCTTAAAGCATATTGCAAACATTTTTTTTTCCATTTGTGGCTATTTCAGTGAGTTGTAATTCCCAGTCATATAATGGAAGGAACTAATCATTTTTATCAAATGATTCAGAATAAAGTAGAAATAGAAAATGATTCAAGGAGTTTAGAAAGATTCCTTTGAGGAGCAACAAACATTCTGCAAACCTGCTCGTGAAAATGCATTAATTGATAAAATGTTATGAATAAAAGCACAACCTATAACAAAAATCTTAAAAAAGGTTTAGGAAACACCAGTAAAAACAGCACTTATATGAGTATATTAGAGTAAGTATTAGATTCAGTAACACTGCATGAGTAAGAATATAATCCAATGATTGTGAAGTATTTTGCCACCAGATGATGCCAGTCAGCTGTTTGTTTCAGTCTGTGACTTTGTACCAGACAGGCACAGTTTTTTTTAATGTGTCATAGAAAATCTATCAAGATGTTGTTGATAGTTTATGTTACACAAATATCTGTGTCTTTTAGAAAACACCCAATTTCTGATGTCATTCTAGTGCTGACAGAAAATTGGACCAGAAACAAAGAAACGTGACTATTCTGTGGTGACAACCAGCATTTGGTGCCTCTGATGTGATATTTTTATAAAATCACACAAAACTTCTTTTTTTCCCCCATGTTTTATTGGCAAATCCAAAATTAGCATGCAGACAAATCTTTCTTCAATTAAATCATTTTACAGAATAAGCAGTTCACTATTCATAGAAGTTTTTGCTGCATGAATGAGTTCATAGAAAGCAGGTCAGAGA
Organism: Kryptolebias brasiliensis; assembly: GCA_028566095.1. Taxonomy (NCBI): domain Eukaryota; kingdom Metazoa; phylum Chordata; class Actinopteri; order Cyprinodontiformes; family Rivulidae; genus Kryptolebias; species Kryptolebias brasiliensis. The sequence continues at coordinate 5,186,313 of JAOXNZ010000054.1, read as the reverse complement.
CACATTACATGGAAACAGATCTGCAGATCTGTCCTGAAACTATTGCAAGTTTATTAGAAGCTGATTGTGCACATGTACTTAAATACATTGCATTTGCTTCCACTGTGTTAACTATTTCATTCATCCCAGCAGTTTGTGTTGTTTATAACAACTACAACTGAATATTCAACATATTAATTTTCCAGGTTTTCATGGTTAGTAGCCAAACTTTATTTACACTCTTTTCTTTTTACCTTTAGGTTACCTATAGCAGTAAGCTCCATAAAGATGGATTGTTTTGCTGGGGAATCCAAATGACCGCACCCCTGCTTCTGGGATACCACCACAATTTTTCCTTGGGTTGTTAATGGGAAACCGTACACTGCCATCTTTAAGCCAACCACCGTTACACTGGTCATAGTTTTGAAAACGCCAGGCGGCATAAAGCTGGCCGACCAAAGCCAACTCAGCTCCCTGATGTTTGCAGGCGTGCACGGCCTGGTCAAAGGAGAAGGACCCAGATATGTAGGAGACAGAGCCTGTGACACCAGAAAAGATCTTTTTAATAGTTTGCAAAGTTTTAAACATGTAAGCACACTGCTATTTATTTATAAGTACATTTTTGGTATAATTTACAACCTTTCAACATTAACCACATTAAAGCCCCAAGGTGGTATTAAGGTGGGTGGAACTCTGGGCTCTTAAGGTTATGAGATGAGAAGATTATACATATGGGTACATTATCTTTTCTTTATGGTCTCTTTGTAAACATAGTAAAAGTCAAGTTTCCATTAAAGCTTACTTTCTGACTTACCAGATGTCTGAGAAGTGAAACAGTAAGCATCAAACCGATCATGTTTCTGATCTTTTGGTCCATAACTGCGAATGCCTGGAGGCAGATCTCCACCACATACGGGTTTGGGATGAATAATCGGATAATGAACTGTTCCATCATGAATCCAACCTGCATTACACCAGTCCAAACCCTCAGTCCAAGCTGCAGGAGGAGACAGAGTGATGAGACATAGGGGTAACAGTGTTTACAGTTGGGAAGGACAGACAGTGTGTGGTACCTCTGTAGAGCTGACTGTATGTGGCTAAGACACCATCTTGCTCAGCACAGGCTTCTTTGGCTTCATAGAATGTAAACTTGTAGCGGCCGTTTTTACTTTGATACGGGAAAACCACACCTAGAAACAAAGTCAGTGTTTGTTTACCCCAAGCCCTGATACAAAATAGCCCCTATGCAGGTACAAACACATTTCAAGTACACATTTTACAGCATTTACAGGACAGCTGGCAGATATAAAACATGTTTTGCTTCTGCACAAGTGGAATGTACTGAAGAAAAAATATTCAGCATTTTAGCAAATACTGATAGTTGCTTCAGTTACCTTCAATCCTCAAAGTAATGATAATATTTTCATCCTCTATGCCATTTATCAGCTCACAGCGATACCTGCCACCATCCTCCAGTTCAAGATGGCTGAGGTGCAGAGAGGCGTCCATGGTGTGAACTCTCCGAAGAGAAGCCCGCTGTCCAAGATGGCCATATGGCTTGAAGTCCTTTGCATTTGATATCATGATAATGTTCTCTTGGCCATTGTGCCCAGGCTCCAGTTTTGTCCATTTAATTTTGTAATGGCTCGGTTTTGTTCTGAGAATGCACGGCAAGGTGACATTATCTCCCCTTCGGCTAGTGACTTCTACGTGGACAGGCGGCTCAAGCAGATACTGAAGCTTCTTTGGTGTGTCTGATACTGTGGGTCAAACAACATCAGCACTTATCAATGCATAGTAATAAAACAATAAGCCATATAAAGATAGTTTTAGATGAAAACAAGAGAGCTGACCATTGGTTTGTGGGTAAAAATACATTTAGTTAGCTTTGCAGTCACATAAATGGTTAACAATAATCATGTAATTGTTTTAGTATTAGGCTAACAGTCTGTAAAATTGTACTTTAAAAGGTGACCTTTAATTCAAAAAAGGAAGAAAAACATACAAAATTACGACCTATGGAAGCCAAAAATGTTCAGTTTTTCAATGTAGATTTCTCTGGACTACTTATTTCTAATACTGTATCATAATATCACAGTGCTTGCTTTCTTAAGATAAAAACATATTACTTTGATAATAGCAATAAAAATAGTTTTTTTATTAAGGTTATCCAACATTGGAGTCCCACATAAGCCTGCTATAACAGTCAGCTCATGCAACTAATTTGGAGATGTAAAATTAGTTTGCAAACAGGGATGGCCTTTGGTCTTCAACACTTTTATCTGTCATTTGACTTTTTTTGGGCAGCTGTTTCCTGATGCAGAAAGGCAAAAATCATCTCTTCATTTTTGACTATTTTGAAATAGTATTGTCTACTCTTATGACCAAAGTGCAAAGAAAAGAACTGCCTGTTGATGCTTAAAACTCAGTTATGTCTTTTCCAAAACTCATGATAGGATATGTAAAAGCTTGAATGATCAACTGACCAAATCACTCTACAATCACCTTGAGATTATGGTGGGTCAAAAAAAATGTATTTTTTTATGCCAAGAGCCATTAAATTTTCTTTATTTGTAAAGTCAGAGTTCCTACACTAAGGAGGTGAATCATCCTGTCTCATGTGATGCTAATCATTAAAAAAAATGGAGACATCTGCAAATGCATTGATTACTTGATTTTCTTTCATTTTTTAATGTCTTTGAAGCCCCCCTTATACATATAAAAGCATCATTTTTTCTTTTTTTACTAAACTAATTTTTCATCATCAGCAAATTGAAGTCCACTGGAAAATGACCTACTGTATGCTCATTTGTCTTCTGTGTGGCTCCGAGTAAAGGCTGGCTTGTTGCTCCAAGATAAATTTTAGAGCAACATGGCTTTTAAGTCCTTAAGTGGAGACCTGAATATTTAGGGTTTGTGTCAAAGCAGCTGCCTTGAATGTGTCGTCAGTCCAAAATAAGTATCAGATCAATAAGGCTTTTAAGTCCTTAAGTGCAGACCTGAATATTTGATGTTTGTGCCAAAGCTGAGTTAAAATTTAATCTATGTCATCATTAGGGAAATCATTCAATGTAATAAAAGTGAAATTTAGTAAAGCAATAACTATCATCCATTTCTAATAAAACTATAATGACACTCATTTTTATGTTCTTCACATTTGTCCAGTGATAGCTGTTTTTTTTTAGGTTAGCTTTCTTTTTAGAGAAAAAAACATTACACACAATTCCTGTGATAATGAAGTAAATTAGAATCTCAACCTGCTGTGTTTGGGGTATATGAAGCTGAAGACCAGGTGAAGCAGTTTGACGTTAATAAAAGAATGACAGCACAGTTTATTTTGAAGGTTGCCATTCTTTCTGCTCCTGCAAATCCACATAAAAACATGACAAAGTTTGTACAATGGATGGTTCACAAAACAAATTATTCTCTCCTCACACTTCTTTGCAATTATTAAAACATTCAGTCAGAATGAATCTTACTAAATTAAACCATCAATATTGTATCTATTTTTAACACAAAAAATATAATTTTGATATTGTCAAACCTGCGTGACTGAAGTGGTGTCCAGTTGTCCATTCATTCCCAAGAAATGATTGATACAAGTATCATATTTAAATAGTCCAATCCGGAAACTCCTGGATAGTTCATATCTTTATTCATCTCCACTCTTTATTTCCGATGGTTTCTTTGTCCAAACGCTGAATGTTCATCTGTCTGACGCTCCCACCCATGTCTCTCCTTACTCTGGTCATATGGTTCACTCTGTGATCAGCAGTAAACACGACTGTTGTCCTCTCTGCTCCAGATGGTAATGACCATTCACAGGCTTTGCTTCTGTTTACTTCATTCCTAGTGTTTATTCAAAGCAAGATAAAGGTAAAAGAAGAACACATTTACTTTAAGCTGTTATTTAGCACACAAATATATTCAAAAGGCAAAGACTGACTGGCTATAATGACGCAGTTTATTTCCAGTCAAGCTACACATATTGTTACAAAAATAATTTACTGTTAATGGTTATTCACAGCAGTAGGTCACGATGAGATTCATTTTTCCACCTTAAATCCATAAAAGCTCTCCAATTTGGTCACGCTTGGGGAATTCAAAATTTTATTAAAGGGATTTGATAATTTGTCTTGTATTTGTTATCAGTGAAAACCCTTTTTTGACGATGTATAGTACTGATTTTTAGAAGTGTTTAGTAGATTGTAGTATTGTTTTTATGTGACTTATATAATGTATGTAACAGGTCTGTCTTGTAAATGAGAATGAGTCTCAAGAGATTTTTCCTGTATAAATAAAGGAAAGAAAAAACCAACGACATTTAAACTTGTTCGGATACCAGTCAATGTATTTTTAACTGATTAATTTTAAATTATGTAGAAACAAGCTGTTCTGTGGGAACTCCATAGATTCATCATTAATCTTTAAATGTCTTATCTGCTGATCTGGATAACTAAACCAAACATTCAAAACTTAGACACGCATTTCCTATTTCTCTAACGTTCTTTGAAAAAACATTTTAAGCTTGCAGAACATGAGAGCTGTGTGTTTACTTTCAGCTTTCCTGGTTGGTTTGAGCAGCTCAAGTTCTGGGTCTTTCACAATATCAATCTTGTGTTAGAAAGCAAAACACTTTTCTAGTTACTTGTTTCCTAGAATAACGAAGTCTGCCAACAGTGATGAATGAACTTGCCAAAGGCAAAACAGTCAAGAGTTGGGTGTGAAAATCTCTTTTCATGACTGTGAAACACAAAAATAAATATAACAAATACAAGTTTTATTTTAAGCAGATTCAGACAGTTTCACACAATAGGTCTACAAATTGAAAAAAATTAAAGGTACTCTTTGCAGACTATGAAATCAAACATAAAAAAGGTTAACATAAACTATATCAAATGGTGCAATTTGAAAGAGTTTACTTCAGTAGTTTTCCAAATATACCAAATGCAATTCTGAAATGTGGGTCCACACTAAATGAAAACATGACTGACCAACATTAAGCTGGCCATGATATGTGTAGGTAAACAATTATGGTGGAGTTGGGCAAGTGTAGACTGGTAAGTTTAAGTTTGGCTCTTTCTGTAGATAAACAAAAACACATAATAATTGGCATCCAGTCACACATTGTACTTACATTTGGTTTTTAATTTAAGGACCTAAAAGGTATTTTTTTGTCTCAAATTTCTCATACAGTTCATGGAATGATGAGGTATTTCTGCAGACAACAAGCCTGGCTGTGCTTTCCAACCTTTCCCAGAAAACTGTTGCTTAACACCACCATAGAATTTTTGTTTTTGCCGACATGGCTCTGGGGGTTGTAGGGGATGATGCTGTGTCGGATCTAGTTTCCTCTGCCACTATTCCTTCTGGACACAAGGGCGGTATTGTGAGGGCCACGATCTCCATGCAGTGACAGCAGGCGGTGTTCACACAAACACAGTCCAACGTGGAAAAAAGATGCTATAATAGGATTCGTCTGTTTATGCTTGTGTTGCTCCTCCATTGTGCTCCCTTATCAATGGGACTCTTTCTTGCCCTCCAATTAGTATTCGAACAAACACCTCTAGGTGACAAAGGGCAACTGTCTCTGCAGAACCAAAGGATGTATACTGTGTTTTAATTTTTAAATCATCTTAAATGCTGTAGTTGTAGATTAATTTTTAGCCATATGGATTGCCAAAGAAAACAAAATGAAATGACTCTCCAGCTCCTGCTGCACCACCAGGAGGCTGAAATGAGTTGTTTTAGCAGAAACAAATCTTTGTTTTACAGGTAACAGGAAAGCAGACCATCATTAAGAATGTTAACTTCTTGACTTTAACAGGTTTTGCAATTGTTTTCACCCTGACATAGTTACACTTTTGGGTTTTGTAAAAGACTTTTGATGAACAAAATTGCCACAAGTTCTTGACTCCTGGTATAAAACAAATTATGATAGTTAGAAGTACTTTAGGAATTCAATGCTTTTTATTTCGTTTAAAATTATTTGCATGATTTACAAATAAGGTTTTATTAAACTGTTTTTAAGTGGCCTTTGTCATTATTTTGGTTGCTTCAAGCTTTTAGTCTGCTTAAGATTTCTAAATATATGCCAGAGTACACAACCTCCTATCTATCTGTTATCAATCGTTTTGATATTCTGGATTTCCTGTATTTAAAACACATTATTTGAACATATATAAGAGGCAGAAACATTGCCCTCTGCTGTTCATCTTCACACAAACCTTTCTTTTTTTGTTGTGACATCTTGTGGTAGAATCAGAATTACCTGAAGTTCTTTCAGAAAATGTAAATGAACGACTGAACTGAAGGGGTTGAAAGACTGTTTTTTTTTTTAAATAAGAAGATCACTGTTCTCTGTTTGTCCTTTAGTGAATCTTAGCAACTGTTTTTTGTTCACTCAGCTCTGCAGCAACATATTCCAGCCTGCAGGCAAATACTCCCTCTCACTTAATGTCACTTCATTTCTGTTTGTGGCTTCCCTAAAGATTTAAAGGCTTTTTTCATGAGACTCTAAAACCACAAAACGTACTGACTCTAGTTGTGGTCATCTATTAAATTTTAAATTGTTCAATAACTTATATATATTTCCTAAAAAGTATTGAAAGAATTCCAGCTTTTTTACAATAGATAAATTGTGCTGCAACCCATCGTTTTATAAACTCTAGGTGCTGAATGACAGCAGTGAATGCTGAAAGTGTCTCCCTTACATCTACACCATATGAGTGAAGCAGATATGAGAGCAGGTTATCCTGCCTGCAGCCCTGATGAGGTTTCAGTGTGTATGGAGGTGTTGCAGTAGGGCATGACCCTGTTGACAAAGGTCTCTGACAAGCAGTGGGGTCATGAAGAAGCCAAATGAATAATAATTTAAAAAAAAGAACTGTTAACACCACTCTAAATGACCCTCCATCCCAAAGACATGCAAACAGTTTTACCATTCTTATAAACATCTCTGCTTTTGAACCACATTTTTGGAAGTGACAGCCCTTTGACAGATTTACCTTTCATGCAGATCACTTCTGAAAGCTTGGAAAGCCCTTCTGACTTAGGGGTACATGTCTCTGCTTGCTTTCAAAACAGGCAAAGTTTAACTGAAAACTGTTTTGATGATTTGAAGAGTTGGTTATAAGTATATTCTTGAGGTTTTTTTTATCCTTTCAGTACCCATTTCTCATTCCATCTCATGGCCCACTGATTAACTTTTGGTGTCAGTCCAGTTCAAGATGGCCATCACAGCTACCTTACATTAGAAAGGAATGCTTCAAGAAATTCCTAGCGTTCCTTCAAGAAATGCTAAGCCTTTAATATGTATTTAAGGTGTTGAATTAGTTTTAAATGCTCGCTCTATGATTTTTTCAATAAATTAATTAGAGTAATTGCAACATGTGACTCTTTCCAGTGTCTTTTCTCTTGACTGCCAGATGATAGGAAACAAATAATGCATCATTCCAAGAAAATTGCTCACCTCATGTTGCACCTCATCAATATTTTATGTATCTAATTATTAAAACTTGAAAAGTTTTTGAATTGAAACAGGTTGTGAACAATCTGTGAAAAAAATTGTCGTGCCCATTTGAAAAACAAGAGCACTTACTTGACCTATTGTACTCAACATGAAGTGATTTATTGAAGTTCTGCCTGATGCTTTTTTAACCAATCAGTTACAGGGTGAAATGTTTGTGTAACATGTCGATGAGAGTCACACGGCAGATACAGATCTAAAAGCAGATATGGGAGAAAGATAACTCAGTGTTCTCATACCTGTTTGGCCCTGATGAACCTAGACCTTCTGTGTTTCCGTTCTACTGAATGCCTTAAAACGTTACAGAACAGTGTGAGTGTGTGTATCTGTGTGTATTACAAATCAGTAGAAAATAATTTGGCTTCTAACAGGTTTTTTTTATTAGGGAAATCCAACCAATTATAACCTTGAAATGAAAACAGCAGACAATATCAAACACTATGTCATTATTTACTTAACAAATTACCAAATTGGGCATAAAAAAAACTGCAATCCACCTTTACTGTACCATAAGAATTAGGAGAATAGGTTGCAGGGATATTCTGGGCATCCTGTGTATTTCTGCCTGCTCTTTATGTGTTAAATTTCTTATTAATTTTCAAATCTTAGTTCTCACAATTAAAGCCTTTATCTGGCATGTCTTCAAAACCTTAAAAAATTCCTCTGTGAATCACTGGATTTTTACATTAGCAGGTTAAAATGAAATACCTGAAAACTTGTGCACGTTATCTCACTCTTACTGCTGTTACATAACAAGCAGGTTTAGTCTTGAAATTATCTCCTTTCATCTGGTGCCAGGCCTCTGTATTGTTACTATTGATGCTCCCCAGTCTCTGATTGGTAGATTGTGTTATCATAGGGGCTCTGGAGCCAGCCAGCTGCACTGATGGAGTGACAAGAGGCCCCTACTGTTTAAACCTTTGGAGATTTTATTTGAGTCAGTGAGGGAGGTGACACAGCCAAGAAGTTTCCATGCTTAAAAAATAGCCTGGTTTGTCATGGCATTCTATTTTATTCATATGATTTATATTTTCTACAACTTAGTGTGCTCAGATCTCTCCAAGAAACCATCAATTAAGGTAGAAAAGTGTAATTAATATAATAAAATTAGCAGAACATATAAAAGTGAAAATCCAGGAATGTCATTGGAGCTTACTTTATGTGCAAGAATATTTCACCACTGAGGTTTAGAAGACTGTGGAGATGTAACAAGCAGATTTCTTTTCATCAATCTCCTTGGACAAGTTTTCAACAACTTTTTAAATGATTTACACAAAATCTTTAAAAAGAAATTCATAGGTTGATAATTTCATACCAGGGATCATGATAGCTTTAGATCCAATATGGTGACAAACAGAAAGCGATCCCATACATTTTCATTGGTAAAATGAACCACTATTACAGTGAAGTTCATTTCCGTGCCCATGTTTTTGGTTTTCTTTATGTGCATGTGTGTTTCTATATGTGCATAAATATTTCCTTCTGTTAATGCACTTTTTCCACAAATCAGCCATATGATCAGATATTGTTTCTTAAATCCTTTTGTTTGCAATTGATAGCAGGTTAATCCAGTGAAAAGTAAACTGTGAGGAGTGTAATGCCATGGATTATCCACTTGTTTCAATTTAGGATCAAGATAAGAGGATTTATTTCAGCTGAGGCTTCACCTCAAATTGCTTAACATTTTGAAATTATGCTGAACACATATTTATTGTAAGCAAAACAAAATATAAATTGAATGATTTGAAGCTGTTTAAAAAA
>JAOXNZ010000054.1:5146068-5157273 GCA_028566095.1 Kryptolebias brasiliensis | reverse complement strand
AACAAGAAATAAAACAGAATTACAAAACAATGAACCTAATGCAAAATAAACTCAAAAATACTTAAATCCATGACATAGTGAGAAACAAACATTTTGATATCTGATCATGAAAACAGCAAAATGTTCGACCAAAGTTTCCAATAATGACCCAAGTTGTGCGAAAATTTAACATCTCAAAACACCCCAGCTTTCCACATTAACATGAAGCTTTTTTGAGGTCTCTACTTTAATGTCTTGGGGTCATAATATCATCGCAGCACCACTCTGTAACAAACACCTTCCTTTTCCATTCCTGAAACTGGATCCGAGGTTTTTAAGTCTACTTTAGATGACTAAGCAAACTCAAATTTAAGGCCCTTACATTGAACAAAGGACCTTTGGAAATGTGGAAGATCTAAAGAATCAAATTCATCCACTGCCTGAATGACCATTGTGACAGGAAAGGATCACATTTAGGGCAGAATGGGGTAGCCTCTAATCCCAGAGTTCCTGCGAGGTCCCCTGGCGGAGCACCCGGCACACTAACAAGGCCTCCCACTGGACTCATTACAAGAGGAAAAACCAACAAAGGCAGTTATTACACACTCCTTATGAAAGACACTAGGGGTACGGGGGCCAAGCTGGACACCGCCGGGACAAAAGAGCACTGACGACCCCACCACCACCACCATCACCCATTGCCCCCCTACGTTCACCCCAACTGCCCCCACTTCCACCACATGCATGCCTCTGAGCTGCAGGTCTTGCAGAGGGGGTCTGCAGAAGTTGGGAGAGGTCAGGGCAGTTAATTGAGGGAGTATGCGGTTCACTGTGGCAGAGCTCTGAATGGAAAGAAAGCAGCTATGAAGTCACGTTATGATCTCTGGGAGATGAAATGCTATGCATGTCATCACTGCAAAAATAAATAGTGACAATTTCATACAAAAACATGAAAAGGTTTAGTAATTTTCACTCCAATGCTTTCCTTTGGGGTCCAAAGGATAAAAAAATATTAATTTGTACATTTTACACATACCTACCCTCTAAATGAACACACAGGGTTATTTGATCAATAACTCCACTGCGTAAAATAATATTTTTTTCTTTTTGATCCTAATAAATCACATAAATATGTAGTTGAGAATCTACACCAGCATACATAAATTTGTAGTTGAAAGCTTGACAAAATGATAACAATAATACTAATAAATTTGAATATTGAACAAAAAGTGCTGCAGGAACCATAAACCAACAAAATCTATGGGAAAACTGAAATCTAGCTGCAAAGTAGGAGGGCAGACAAGTGGAACAGGGATCAGGAGGAATGAAAATGATCTAGTGTTGAGCAAGTAAAACTAAGGAGAAGCAACTATAAAGGAAGCAATTACAAATGAACAATGGGTTTTCTAAACAGAAACAGAGCCTTACTTCAGGATTTGTGTGATGCAGGAAGATCCTGGAACTCATGTGGGATGTCTGCAGCTTTTTGACTTGGAGTTGGAGAACAGCTCCAGATCCCAAAACTCAGACTGGTGGGACATCTGCAGATCACTAGGTTACGTAAGGACTCTGCCAAGGCTTGCTGAAGTAACTCACAGAAGCTGATGGGAGCCCTGCCCTGATCATGAAGAATTGTTGGGGCAGCTCTGAAGCTACTTGGACTGTGTGGATGCTAGATATTACATTAATTTGTCATTGAAGTTAGCGGGTGATCCCAGCGGAGCGGAGGGCTGGCTAGGGGGCCCTACTCTACCACAAATTACTCAAACAGACCTGACAGCATGCTCCTCACAAGAATTAACAAAATTAAGTCTAACAGCATGAAGATGGGTAGGCCATGCAGCGTGGAGGCTGAAGTGCAGACTTGGGGCATCACTGAGATGATTTCAGTTTGGACTCAAACTACATTAGAGGCATGCTGACAAACAGCACACAGAGTCATGCTATCAGGCTGGGAACTGGGAGGCTGTAAATCTGACTGGGAAACAACTGTTTCCAGTCTGCCCAAAGCTGTAGAGTCATTAGTTTACCAAGGAAAAAGCTGTCATCTCCTTTTGAGTTTAGTTGTTCTGAGTTTTACTGTATTCATTGGTATGGACAGCCACCTGGATCATACTATCTTCTTAATCAATAAGTAGACAAACAGGTGAAGACAGATATCAGAGGAGCCAGAGATGGCTGATATTAGTCCTTTAAAAGGGAATTTAAAGTCCTTAAATTCCTGGTATTCTGCTAGGTCCAAATGGTGTCAGATCATTTTGTCATAATTTCAGTTGATGAAGATCCAAATGCAGAAACACACAGGAAGAATCCAGATGAAAGTAAAACAAACAGACAATCAAACAAACCCTAATAATTTTGTAAAAAATAAAGCATATCAAACAATAAGCATTGTGAAACTAAGATTATGAATTAACTTAAATGACCCAGATGATAAAAGCAAAACACAACTGCACTAAATCAGGGCCTGTGGGCCACATCCAGCCCAAGTAACAATTTGATCTGGCCCATGAAATAATATTCTATCTGCTGGTTGGTGGCCATACAGTACACCTACCAGTTATATTACATATCTAGAATGAACTGGAATAGCAAATATATCATTATTTTTCAATAATTATTGGTTAAGTCTGGTCCTTAATTTGGACAAATTGTTTAATTTTCTGCTGACTCATTTAGTTGTTTGATACTCTGTAAAAAATATGGCCAGGACAAGACAATTAGCATGCTGACTTTGGTAAATATCTCTAAGGACAATACTTCATGTGCTTGCACCATGAGCAGCAACAGGCAGAAGACGTCAGTAAAGCTTGGAGTACAACATAATGTTTAAAAGCTGAAGCTTAAACAAATTTATCTACTATAGTTACAATAAAAAAGCGAGGTTCTGGAGTTTTATTTTGAGTATAAATGAATTTATCTCACAATAACCATATGTTCTTTGTCACACATTCATCTGTCAGACATATAGGAGGACAACATCTGAACGAGCACGTGGATCAAGTCTGAAATGATTACTGAAGCACTCTTAAACTTTACAGAACTTCTTCCTAAAAAAAACAAGAGTTCTGTAAGTTTTTTATCAAAACGGCCACAAAACTGAGTTTAGCAACAGATTATGCTTCTCATTACTTGATCATTTAAATTCACTCAGCCAACACCAGCTCCCCTTCTAAATTCATCATCATCATCATCCCTCAACTCCATTTTATCTTTCCATAGAACTTTTAAAGAGCAACGACAAATCAGACTTATTTAGAGGTGGTAATTGAAACTTCTGTGTGAAAAGAACTCAACTGCCTTAAATCAGCCTAGGGTTGTTGCACAAGTTCCAAACCCATATCTTGACTGTGCATATGGCATAAAATTACTACTGTATTCTTTTAAGATAATTTTATTCAATAGATAAGCCCTCATTATCTGCACATGAAAAAGTCTCTGAAGAAATTGACAGGGGACTTACCCAATCCTTTTCCCTTACTCCCCTCATACTGAACATTACCTCATTCTCATCAGCAAAAACACAGAAAAGAAAGCTACTGATAAAAGACAGAGAATTTGATACAATCAAAAGGGAAAAAAAGATGGTATAAGCAAAAAATATATATTAAAAAAAAAAATGGGGAGGGAGCTTGTGTTAATTAACGAGCCACTAATCTCAGCCACATTAATAACCGGGTCATGAATGTGAGGAAGACAGGGATGAAAACAGGGCAGAGGAAAAAGAACAAACAGAGAAAAGATGCAGCATGATGGCTCTGGGTACAGCGATGGGAATTTTGCCCCTGTCTTTTCCCCATAACCCCTCCTAACCTCTCCCATTCTCCTCAGCTCTCTGATCACAAACACTCTTTGTGACTCCCCGAGAAAAAAAAACCTTCATCGGATGCCAATTTGCATAAAAGCAACACGCAGTAACTTTTTTTTCTCTTTTCTTGTGTGGAATAGGACAGCAGCGGCTCCTCCCCCGCGCAATATGATTGTGATTCTTCTTGTTTTTCAGACACACATGCAGGTGTATTCGTGCAGGCTGACATGACGACATATTTATGACTCCTTTGATGCACATACTGCACCCATGATTTTTTTTTTACTCACACAGGCCATACCTTACAGCTTTCGAACACACACATATAAAAATCCTCACATGGCTCTTTTTTTTGTGTAATTAAAAGAGGAGGCGCTCATACAATACGCTTTTGTCTTAGGGCACGGTGGGTAGAGGTGGGGTGTGGGGCCTCTGCATATTAATTAGGAGGTTATGGTGTGAAAACCAATCAGGCGTGTTTAACAGATGACATACTGGGGACAAATATGGCACTACTTTCTTGCCGCTCTCCCACGATGGCGCATGGATACAGGCGGTACATGCAGCCACTTCCGGTGATGGCGCGCTGCCAGTGGATGGAAATTAGCAGCAGGAGCTGTTGAGATGAATTAGGAGCCCGAACAATGCAGGAGGCTGTGTGCTGCACGGCAGGGAGACACGAGGTGGGTGACGGCATAAATATCCAACCGTTAGGAGGCGATCTTGAGTCAAGTAAGCTTAGAATTGTTCTTAAAAACTCTTTCTGATTATTATTTTGAGAACAAAAATAAATAAGTAATGCACAAACATAACATGTAGGCTAATGAAATAACTGTTATCAGAATGGTATATTTTGAGTTTGTGCTCTATAGAATTAAAGAAGTAAAGAAGAGTGTTACTCTCCAAACACCGGGTCCTTATGGACACTTTTGAACCCATTTAAAAACCAGTATGGTGCACAATACTGTCACATTTCTAGTTAGCACTCAGATTCCACCATAAAGTATTTCCCTGACAACAACAACCGTTAGCTCAGATTTGACATCAGATGTTAATTTAAACCTGGACACATCTGTTTAGTTATCAATAACCACTGTTTGGCTTGCTGGCAGTGGCCCATTTTTTCTCCAATTCACAACTCTGTTAAAAGAGAACAATTCAAGTGTTAGAAACCACTAAGCAGAGTGAGCCAGTTAGATGCTGACAGGCAGTACAGTGACAGAAAGAGACCTCTAGGACCTCGCCACAGTTTTTTTATCCCTCGTGGCCACCCAGCTTCATTGATGGGAACAATTTAACCTCCGTTTCTTTGTTTTTGCTCCTCAATTTCCCTTTTCTCCTGGTTTCTTTTCTCTGGCCTTCGGAGTTGTGTTCCAAGTTTTTCACCCCATTTCCTTCACGTCTTTTTTTTTTTCCCCTCCATTCGTTCCTCCATGTGCCAGTTGAATCAATCTTTTTGGGTTAATCTCTAATGCTCTTTCTCAGTCTTTGTTTCTGCTGGTGCCTGTCCCTACCTATTCCTTCCTTTTTGCTTTCCGCTTCTTTGCCAACTCACTGTGGTTTTCACCCTCCCTCTCTCATTCTCACAAGCCCTCTCCCTCTCTCTTTCAGCTATACTCATCCCTCCATGTCATTTTCCCAGTGAGGGGGCACTTTGCTGCTCCTGTCTTTCGATCTCCGCTGTTGGCACTCAGTTCTGAGCGGCAAACCCAGTGTGTGTGGAAGGGAAGCTGTGTTTGGGCAAACGGGTGCCCACGCCTGCCCCCGGCACCACAAAGGAGGCTTTCTTTGCCCATCAATGGCTTCCATTAACGCCAGGCCCTCTGCCTCTGGAGGGGATGTCAGGCTTCCCGAGATGGCACACAGAGATGGCCATTATAGAGGCAGGAAGCCGGGGGCAGGGGCATCTTGGGAGTGCCGCCAGGATAGAGATGGAGGGGTACAGGGGCATGAGGTGGCGTTTTGTGTTCTAAACCCAGCGCTGTGTACATAGAGACACAAAGGACACATTTATTCTCTCACATGAATTGAAACATGCATGCAAGCGTGTGTGTGTCACGGTTCAACATCTGCAAGCTTTAGACGTTTGAAACTTATTTTTTGAGATAACCTTTTAGATGTTCACCCCAAAACCTGAATCTGAATACTGTAACATCTGGAGTTTATCATTCTGTCTGATGCACAGTCTCACAAAAAGAGGAATAAAACTGATAATATCCTATCTTTTTGTGATTTCCTTATACTGTCCAAATAAAAGAATCTAATAAACAGCCTTTCAGAATGTCAATATGTCATAATTTCTGAATTGGACACAGAGTTTCAAATTATTGCACATATTCTTTGTAAAAGACTCTAATTAGTTTTAAACACATACCTTTTTTCAAACATTACCCAGAATTAGTCCAGAAATACAAGTAAAGTAGTGAATTAGCAACCTGCATGGTTGCCCCTTCAAAGGTTCTGTGCAAAAAAAAATTCAGTTTGATAAACTGACAACCGTGGACTGATTTGTTTGTTTAGTTAAAAAAGGCAGGCACATACATTGTACATCTTTGCATAAAAGTATGAACAATCTCTGACTCCATAGCAGCATCTTGGGAGCAGCTGCTCCGGGCCGGGCCTTGGTTCTTGGGGTACCCATGATAAAGAAAGGTGGCCCTTTCATTCACCTCCATCCCACACATTTTCTCATGTAATTTTAAAGCTTTTGGATGTTTAACTGGGCCTGTCTGAAGTTTGATTTAGGTTGGCTGTTGTGCCCACTGAGATAAAAAGATGATAGTCCCAAAAAAAGAAAAACACCATGTTATCCTGTAACTTTTGCTTTAGGATCTTTTTGCAAACATATGTAGAAACATACTTTTAAAGCAGCTTTGTATACTCACAAGTAAACAGACTGATTCACCAAAATCAGGAAAGAAATATTCGTCAGAGAATTATTAACTCAATCTGTGATATGAAAGTGAAAATGACCTTGATTTTGTGAATCAGTAGTCTTGTTTAGAAGTGAAAACATACATTAACTCTCCCTGGGGGTGTGTTAGAGAGATATCTTGTCAGAGTGAGATCATTGCTGCATCTGAGAGGAAGACCTGAAAAGAAGCGGGTCGGCCTTCTCAAGACCTTCTCAGAAGACACCACGGGACAACAAAAAAGGAGGGTCAACTCTGTGGGGGTGGGCGGCGTGCTGCGAGAGCAGGTGGGACAGTGAAAAAGAGACGGGGATTGTGTGCAGATCAGAGGGATGTATGTGAGCCGGGCACGGTCAGCATCCACTGATCTAATGACGGCCCAACTTCAGAGCAACACTGGTTCTCTTTGCACAGCGCCAATTAACTCCAAGGGTGGGGACAGTTGATGGACAAGTCTATTATTAGCATGTGAGAAGTGCCGCAGTGCCTAAAAGAAATCAAAGAAAGAAAAGTCTTGAAGAAAGTGGCAAATGCAAAGTGAATGCGAGTGATATGCTTCATTGGTCCAATTGTGGCTATATTGCTTTTCTTCTCCTGTTGCGTTCCCAACATCTACTTATGAGCGGCAAATACAGCACTCTGAAAATGATGCAAATTGTGGCCTTGGAGAGGCGTCCAAATTCTGCTGACATTCTCAATTATACCGCTTGCACCGCAAAAAAGGGGAAATACAACCTTTGATTCAAAGAAACACATGAAAGGTCCTCAAACCCTGGAATTCTTCCAGCCACGAGGAGCACTGCTTGTCCCTGGATCAAGTTCTTCTCAACCATCATTGTTTCAAAACAGGGAGTGGGTGAAGTCACTTGCCAAACATCTCTTTCAACGTTTCATCAAAGATGAACAAAGCAATCCATTGTCAATGCAAAGTGTGAATTTAAAATAGAAAGAAGAAATTAGTGGGTGCAAATTGTGCTTTCATATTTTTGGTAACATTTGAGATAAAGTTGAAAGTATGTTTTTCAGTGTGAGGTTTTTTTGTGCTTGGACCACATTTGTGTTTTTGCAGATGTTGCTGGATGTCACCCAGTAAACTACAAAAATAGAAATTAAAAAAAAACTTAGTACAGTAGACACTGTGAGAGGGTCTACTTTGAAGGGATAATACAGCAGCTATACTCTAACCAAAACAAGAAATGAGTCCAACCTTTCAGACAGCATAAAACCCTTTTCCCGAAACCTTTCACAAAATCATTTATAATAAAAACCTTTTTTCTTAACAATGTCATAAACCACTCTAAGACTATGCTGTAATTTTTGTGTTCATGAGTTTACACGTAAATAGGTAAAGGTTGTGTCCAAAAACCCTCAATGATCCACTTTATTTTGAAACTGTTTCACAGTCTTCAATAGGAGTATGTAGACCAAATACACCTAACAGCTTTTCATCTATAAACTCCCAGTAGTGACTGGATCATACACTCACCCATCTCCTATGCTAGCCTAATCCTGCTCGGGGTTTCAGGGGACTGAATGTTCAGCATTCAACAAGCAAAAAGCGGGGTACACCCTGAACAGGCCGCTAATCCATCACAGGACCAACACACCATGCACACACACATCTAAGAGAAAGTTGGAATCTCTAATTAACCTAACATACATGTTTTCAAACTGTGGGAGGAAACCAGAGTATCTGGAGAAAACTCAGAACAAGCAAACCTTACACAGAAAGGTCCCTGCCAAGTTTTGAACCTGTAGCTTTCTTGGTCAACAACAGATGCAAAGCGGCAACCCTGGCCATGACTTGATCAAGTACTGTTCTGTTCTTTTATTCATAACATTCCATCTTCACAATAAAGATAATATCCGACATCCTTCTTAAGTGCTTGAATAAAAAGTGACCTACTTTCTCTCTTGTAGATGCTTCACCTCTAATCTGGAACTGAAGAAGCCATTCAGATGAGAAATGAAATGTCTTCAAAAAACAAGAACAGAATTCTAGTTGCCATTCATTCAGTACTGAAGGTTACCATGACCTGAGGGTCTGAGAATCTGTGCAAACATCCACCACTTTTCCTTGACCATTGCTTTAAACACATTCCTTTAAAAGTGGAAAAAATAGGTACAGAGTCAGATGCTAATAATTTACACAGTTAAAAAAATACATTTTTGTCTGTTCGTGTAAGAATGAGTAATAATGACAAGAGAACAAAAATAAAACTAAGGAAACACTTTTTATGTGAGGGGATACACTCTGAAACACTAATCAAAGGATTTTGATGCCTAAATTCCATCCAAGTGGGAAATCCTACAAAGAGAAAGACTTCTAATTGATTGTGACCCTTTTTTAGATGAAAAAATTGTTTTTGTTTCTTTAGATTTTTTTGTTTTTTAATTTTAGGAGGCTTATTTACGCATCATATACGTTTGTTAATTTTCTTCAAAGTTTTAATGCAAAGTTTTGTTATGTAAATACAGTATAGAGATTCTTTTTGAGTTTTTTCTCTGCTTCTGGTTGTTTGGCCTCAGAACTGAGTCAGAGCAGAACTCATTCGATGAAGATTAACTGTTTAGCTTTGACTACAACAGCCAATCGGGATGTGTCACTTCAAAAGAATTAATTAATTCTAATTTTTAATCAAGACTTAATCTTAATGTCTGCTCAGCACTATATGGACTTCTGATAGAACATGCAGGGATTAAAATTGTGAAAATGAAATGATAATAAGAATGGCATCAAGAAGAAGGAGGGGAGCTAATAAGGAGACTTATTGTTTCTATGGTGCAGCTGCCAATTAGAAGACAATTAACATTTTATTTATTAAAACATTATTTGTGTGGCATTTTAAATCAAATAAAGACATATTACCTTATTCAAAGTTCAGTAAGGTTATTGAATTACCAGAGATTTACAGATCACAAAAAGAAAAATGTCAAATTATTAGCACTGAAAAAAAAAGCTGAATCTGCTAGAATCCCTCACCTTAGAGAACAATACAAGTTTATCCTTTGACAAAAAGGGAGTAATTTCAATCTTCAAGAGTAGAAATGTGACAGGTAAAAGAAGTCAAGGTTCTTCAGAAGTACTTTGCATTTTGCCTTGACTTGAAAAAAGGCCAGTGCTGCAGGATAACACCAACTCACTTACATGAAGTTTTTTTTCTCCTTCGCTGTTAAAGTCAACTCCCTGTGATGGACTGGTGACCTGTCCAGGGTGTCCCCCGCGTCTCGCACAGTGACTGCTGGAGATAGAGACCAGCTCCCCATGACCCGGAATAGAGAAGTGGGTAAAGAAAATGGATGGATGGAAGGATGTTAAAGTTGACATTCAGGACAATAACAAAGCCAGAGGAGATCTTTGCTTAAGTTATATTTCTGTTTTTCGTTTTGCCAACAAATCACATGCAGGGTCAAACAGGCCATGACCTGTTCATAACATGTGATGACCAAAGATTTCCATTTTCCCAACAATCATAAACATAAAAAACTACATAGGAAAAAAATCCTCTTTGAATTTCTCCTTCATCAAACATATTTACAGCTGGAAGCCAAAATGTGACTATGAAATAAAAATTAAATTAAAAGATTCAACTTTTGGTTTTCTATATTATATTTGTTAGTAAGAACCGAAATCCAAAAAACACCAACATCTTTTAAGATTATTATCATACTTTACTACTTTATTTATACTTAAAAAACAACAAGGCCAACCAAAGTGCTGTACAACAAAACAAACAAGTACTTGACAAAAGATAAAAAGACATAAATCTACAGGAGAAGTAAAAATAATGAAAGTGTTTTAAAGTCATTGTCAACATCTCACATGGGTGGAAGGCCAGGAAGTAAAAGTACGTTTTAAAACGAGCCCGTCTAACATGTAGAGGCAAATCCTTCCAGAGTTTTGGACCTACACCTCAGAAAGCTCCATCACCTCTGAGCTCACATCACGTTCTTGGAACCATAAAAAGCATCTGATCAGCTGACCTCAGAGAGAGGCGGTACGAGAGCGGCAGGTCAGAGACGTAAGAGGGGCAAAACAATTTATTAAACACATTGGAATATATTTAAAATTCAGGAAAAGTAAAAGTGTTGAAAAATAGACTCTTACATTCAAGATTGTCCATAATGTCAGTATAAGTTAACTGTTATATGCACATTTTTTTAAAAACATTATTATTAATTTAAAAAAAGAGGGTAATTTAGGATCTTTTATCAATAGAATCAAACAGTGCTTGTCAATATAATGTTTATTAAAGCAGCAATAAATTCATAAATAAATAAAACTATATACTTGTTTGCTTTGGAGCAAAAGTGAAATTTTGAATCAAAATGTTTCTATTTTGGCAGCTGATACGTGAAGATTTTATTCTTAAAGTTTTTGATTTGACTTAAAATGCCAAAAATCTGATTCACACAGTCTTCATGCTGGATTTGTGCAGTATGTTTCTCAGATTGGTTTATTATCTGACAGTTATATTTGTTTAGTTTTGCTAAATTAGAAAGAAA
>JAOXNZ010000054.1:5109020-5121750 GCA_028566095.1 Kryptolebias brasiliensis | reverse complement strand
AAAAATGTTGAAGAAAAACTTTGAAAAGTTACTTTTTATATGTTCAGTAAACAGGAGAAAAAAACTTTGATGAAAAGTTGTTTTTCTTTCTTTAGCAACAGGTTTGTCTACTTCTTTCACCTTGACCCAACATTGCATTGCAGTAGTCTTTCTGAAGCCTTGCACCTTTCTGTAATTTAGCATTAACACTCTCTCTCTGTGACCTTCACATCACAAACACAAGCAAAGAGAGGTCCCTCTGTAAAATGAACAATAGTGGGCATTGTTTAATGGGTCTTTCTTACTAAATCAAGCCCAGGTGACATTAAATGGTGTTTTGGTTTAAGCGGTTTAGTAAAGTTTGGAGCTGCCTTGTTAAAATAATGCTGCACTACAATGAGTTCGCTCAGGGAGAACAATACTCAACTTGTCTGGGTATCGACTGCACTCCAATACAGTACTCATCACTTGCTTCAACAGGTTTTCTAGTACTTTCTGCCTATCAAGCTCTTAACTTTTCCCCATCTCCCCTTTGTTATTTCACTCTGTGTCAGTCATTTCCCTGCTTTGCACAGTTTTTGTTCTGTGCTGCAGCGTCCTTGTATTTGAATGTGAATAGTGATTCATGGTATCTTGTTTCGATTGAGTTGTTGAACCTACCTTACCGTATATTTTGACCCAGTTTAAACAGATGATTAAAAAAAGCTAAAGTGAGTTTATTAATTAACCTGAAAGTTGAAGCCATTACAACACAAAGGAAAAAATATATATGTATTGTCCTGCAATATTGTATTTGTTGTTTGTTTGTTTTTTATGTGAATAAAAGACATTTCTTTTTTTTTTTACTCTGCTTGAGTTATGCACTGTGCCTACTATATGGTCTATAAGGCACAGCTTACACTGTATCTCCAAAATGGCAGTCACCGCCGCCATGTCAGTGTTTGCATATGAGGATGGCATGACAATTCCCAAACGGGAAAGAAAACCTGCCTCTTCAAGGACAGATGCCCACTGAAAGCCTCCTGAGAGAGGCATTGAGAGTGGAGTGATTTACCACACATACAAAACATGCTCCACCCACATCAACTCACCCTCCCTGCCCTCAAATCAGTGCATCTTGAGAATTGTTAACGAACATATCTGAGAGAATAAAAATGGAGAACGTAGCCTGGTGGAGAAGGAAGAACGAGGGTACTGGAAGATGGAGGAATGTAGAATGGAGAGTCATGGCGATGGCGATGGGCATCGTGGGTCTGGTGTTTTACCTGCACTGACTAGTCTTCTTGCTTCCATTTTATGCCAGTGTAGCTCTAAGATGGTGGCGCGGGCTGCATTTCGCTGTACAGAAAAAAAGGGGCAGTCTGCTGAGGATGGAGTGGAGGAGAAAGGGAAGAGGAGGAGGAGGGAAGAGGCGATGCAGAAAAGGGCGATGAGAAAGGGAGGGCAGAATCAACAGCAACCCCTCCTTCTCCTTTTCTGTTTTCAGTCTTCTTTTGCCAGTTTTTTCTCACTGGTAAGGTCCCCTACACAGGGAACATGGACACAGAAAGTAGAATGTTAGAGGAAATTTTAAATAATACAGTTTAAACATCAAAATAAACATGTATAATTGACAGAAGCATACAAACCATACCATGCATACACACATGAATACATGTATACACACGCACATGTGCACACACACCTTTTTATGTCTGTTCTCATGGTACAGTCTGCCCCTGAGCATGCAAATGACTTTCATTATGCAAATGCATGCAAATCAGATCCAACCATCTGAGAATCAAGGGTGGGAAAGGGGAAAAAAACTCGTCACAGAGATTGAATGAAAGAATAAAAGAGAAAAAGGGACAAGAGAAAAATCCTTTCGAGTGGCAGGAGGCAGTAGGTAAATGCTCTGTGGAAAACAAGTCGCAGTTACACTGTTATTTGTTATGACTTAAATTTTTTAATTCATTCTTTTCTTCAGGCTTGTCATTTTTAAGGACGTGAATATATTTAGGTATGTAATACCAAAAGCTTTTCCAGCATAAACACTACATCACTTACATTTAGGAACACAAATGATCCTCTAAATTTCTGTCAACACATATTTTGAGTCTGGCAGCCACAGTTAGGCATATGTGGAATTAATACTGCATATTAAACATCTATGGAATTATAAACAGCTCTTTAGTACTACTGACAATCACCAGCTAAGCTAACTTGGATTTGATGAATTTCCTGTAATTAACACATTTCTTATGGCCTTTAAAGCTGACTCAAAATTTGCGGTCTCATTTTAGATAGTCTGGCTGCACCCTTTTTCATAATGTTCCGTATGCATATGTGCACAATGCAAAGCAATCAAAGTAAGCAAGCTATTAGGAAGCAAAATGTTATTCTAGACCAAATGAAAGGGTTTTGTTTTTAATTGTTCGAAATCAGCATCTGCCTTTACTTCAGTTCCTAATCACTCACACCTGCACAGGCAAACTTGTGAATCTAAAACCCTGAAAGCACAAATCAGACAGCTTTCTAGGTTCAAGATTCACAAGCAGGTGGAGTTTATTTCTCACAGGTTTAGATGTATGGTTCCTGAACCCTTCTATTCAAATAAACCAACAAAGAAAGCTGACTAATCAGTGAAGGGAGCACACTGTCTGATTTTGCTAATACTCTAAGCCCAGCAGAAAGGATCCTCCATTAACCAACAGAAGAAGGAGCCAGCTTTTGTCTCTGGGTGTCAGTAGGGGAAGGCCACATCTGAGAGTGGAATAAGGTGGTAAAACCAGGGGTGACTTGGAGTGTGAGAGAGTTGAGGTGGCTAAGCTGGGAGGGGAAGGACTATAGGGGTGGGGTACTGCTGAATGGTGGCAAACCTCTCCTAATTGGCACTTGACATTTTTTTGCCATTGGCACTAGAGTGGGCCAGCTTTCAAGCCCTCTCTGGGTCCTTGTTGGAAAAGTGCCTTATGCAAATATGTCGAATGGGCTCTATTGTGAAGCCGCTGATATTAACAGCTCACGCAACAATAAAATTGTGTGCTTACTCTGGACACGTAGGTGTGAGAGAGAACTAGACAATGGCAACCAGAGCAGCTTCAGGCTGAAAAGACCCTCTATTGGATGCTTTGCCAAGTCATTTCAAAAGAATAGGCTTTTCTGAGGACAGAGGCTTTCAGTAAAAGCTTTATTAATGACTGAAACAAACAAATGCATGCACTGTTTTGGTCTGGCTGTGAGAGAGTCTCTATTTGTAATGTTGATGAATGGCTTGATTTATTGTGATTGAATATACTAAAGTTGTAGACAGAAAAGGCTTCACTCATTCTTTCTGAAAGATAGTCCTTCGAAAAAAACCTCACTGTCTCAGTTTTAAATGTAAAAATGTATTCATGCTTCTGTGGATTGCTGCACTTCTTACATTTTCTTTCTTCTCTAAGTGCCTACATTGTTTACCCTTAACTTTCTCCCTTGGGTGGGTACTTCTAGAGATCCAAATATACCTGCAGAATTCCTTTGGAGAAATAGGAAAAGCTTCATGTGAAGATGTTTAGAAGTATTCATGTACCGTTAAAACACAACGCAGAGTTCATCTTTATTTCTGCATTACTGAAAACTATCAGGGAGGCCAACAGAGCATTGGGTCAGGCAGCAGCAGCCACCCTCCGTGTGGTCCAAGGCAAAGTCAAAGTACACCTGTCACTGCAAAGTTGCCAAACTTAATCTCTTTTGTCTGATGAGGCCCATTGACTTTGCAACTGCCTACAATACATTCATTTCTCTGTGAGCATAGAGGGGTGGAGGGACTGCCAATGTTGTAGAAAATAACAAGGTCTGGCTTTACCCTCTGGCCCAACAGTGAAGCCATTTTCCAAGCCCTGTTGGTGTGTTCCATCAAGAGAAAGAGAGGCGGAGAAAAGGGGGCAAGAATCACTGAATCACATTCAGAAAACTGTCTGGCTACTTGGACCCGGCAGGGCTGAAAGGGAGGAAAAGGGGCGCATTGTCCCTTAGTGACAAGTGGACTAGCTCTATTGACTGTAAAGTCTAGTAGTGTGGGGGTGAGCGGGACCCGATCACAATGGCTGTTTTTCTATTTGACACTTAGAGTCTAAATCTGCTTGCCTAGTGCATGAAAGCAAAGACAAACCCACCACCCTCCTCTTTCCTTTTCCTCTCCCCTACCTTCTTTCCTTCTTCACCATTTCTCCATGCTCCTTTTTTCTATTTAAGACAATGCCAAGGGACACAGAAAAAGAGAGAGCAAAGGCCCTAAGGTGGTTTTAGGGACCTTCCCATCTCCATGCCATTTTCAGGGAGGAAGAAATGAAGACAGTCTCTTCTTTGGGGTCCCCAGTGAGAAGTGTTAGTGATATAACTGTGCCACACACACAGCCAGAACAAAGCTTTGCACCATGACATGAGTCTCCCAAGGCACTGCTTAAGGTCTAAACACAAACTGCCTGAGACTTCAGTTCACACATTTAGCCCTAACATTGCAACTGACACAAAGAAGAAGCAAAGGAAACAACTATACCGTACTAAAGAATATGTCCATCTTGTACCTTTTAGAAGGTAAATTTATTATGCAAAGTACATCTTTTCAGATGAGAAAAAACTCAACAAAGGGGAAAACATTAGCTAATACCTTACATCCAAGAAGGTGAGATCACTGGCTGTCACTTCCTGTCAAGGCCCTCATTCCTCTGTACAACTAGATGAGCCCAGAGCTCAAATGTCACACTCAGCACCTGCAATGCAGCAGGAAGGCAGCTATAACTGTGGAACTTGAAGAAAATGATGTTTCAAGGTAAGGTTTTCACACTAGCTATTAGATATTTCACTTCACCCCTCTACAACTGTTTGAAATTTGTACCATGTCAAGCTGGATATATCTAAAGCCACAGAGATCTTTTAGCTGAACAATGTTGCAACTGCAAACCACCAAGTGGAATATGTTCTCCAACTGGGGTTTACTGCTAGGCTTGTAGTGACATAGCCTTAAGACCTCAAAAACAATTCTTGGCAGCCTCTCTCAGCAGGAGTGACCCTTTAGCTTTGATGGGCAGAACAAAAATCACACCTTCAATCAGCCATCAGAGGCCTTGAGGTTGAAGATCTGATTGACCAATTACTCCTCACCAGGAGCTCTGGCAAAGATCCTAAAGGCTCAGATTGTTCTCCTTCTCTCACTCATGGATTTCGTCACTGGGGGTAGTTTCTGCTTGATTGCCCCTGGACCACTCCCCTTCTGAGCCTTGCATCCACACACACCAGCATTCAGTGAAACCCCATCAAGTCTTTCCACATGGTAGCACCTCAAGGAATGGAAGCTTTGGCACAGCCCATTCAAAATCAAGCCAACTGTCACGTCAAATCAAACAAGAGCTAGGACCCCAAATCAAACATCTTTTCAGGCATATGGGTGAAAGGAGTAGTTAGAAAGGAGAAAAAATCTACAACAGCTAACTTAACAAATCTAGCCTCAAACAAATTCTTGTCTCTTCGCTTAGGTACCAGCAGGACGTTGGGACCCCAGATTAACTTAGAGGGAGCATTCTTAAATCACACAACTGAATAAGTGTTGAAACATATGTATAATTCATAGCATGTGTGCAGCTGTTTTGTTACTAAAGGGCCACATTCTTTACACATTACATGTTCTCCCAATGCCAAAGATCCAAGCAGTAAAACTAGGCCAAAAGACAAATAATTTGTCAAACCAGCTAACAAAACTGATGAGCCAGAGTAAAGTTGTTAAATGACTTGTCAAAATCTGCTTGCTTTGGTAAACTGGTGGGTTGATTTTTTGTTTGTTTGTTTGTTTCATTCTTTTTTTTTCCCAGCCATGTGATACTAAATCTAAGTCCCTGCATGCAGCTCCACATACAGGGATCATGGGGCTTATTAGATTAAAAGTGATCCTTTTGCACCAACCTTACTTTTATGGTTCACTGCCACTGGCTGCAGAGAGTGACAAGGAATATGCAACAATGTTGAACTTACATGCTATAAAACTGTGTAGCATATTTATATTTCTTGATTAATCAATACAGAAAAAAGTGAGTCATTGTTAAGTCAATTTAAAGACAAATTATGTATTAACTTCTCAGAGATATAGAACAAATGGGGATAATTTTTGCACCTTACCTGTTTCTGATTTATGATCCCATCTTCTTTGAAAGATTGTCCATCTTCTTTCCTGTTACGTTTCTTCTCATGCATTTTGTGTTTTATTTTGGAGTCAGGAGCATTTGGGGTCTTGGTGCCTTTCCAGGAGTGTAATGGGATTCTTGTTACTTTCGGTTATCTAGCTTTATGAAGAATGTACATCACTCATACAGCTAGATAACCAAAGATAACAATCAACCCCTAAGGCTACCCATCCTTTCAAACCCAAGGCAAAGAAACATGGGCCAAATTTTGACCTAAAGGCAGATGAGAACATTGTTAATAAAAATATAAATATATAGATATCACATAAGTTAGCAACTTTTTGAGCTTTTGATTTACAAACTGATCTAGGATGTAGTCAAAATTTGTGTCAGAAATGATAATCTTAGAAAAAAAAAGAAAAAAAATGGTAGCTGAACTTAAAGATGTTACTCTTCTGGCTCAGGGCCTTTTTTCCCTTCTGCAGCTTATGGCAGCTCTTAAATGCCCTGACTCTCATTTTATGATGTCACCAAGTTCCCCCTCACCCCGCCTAAAAACCTTCTCAACCAATTAGAAGCCTCCTTTTGTCCACCAAAAGCTTTGATTGGCTTATGAATCGTTTGTGTATATCAAATACTCCACATGTTACACAATAAGCAAGGTGCACCAATTTTTTTTTTTTTTAAGTGCACAAGTTATTGAACCAACCAAAACCAGCTATGCCACCGAGCTTCTCTTCTCCATCCTGGCAACCATCACTACAATGCATGCTGACTAGCTTCATGGGAGGATGATGGCTTCAAACGCCGCCCCCCATGAAGACACAAATGCATTTTTAAATTGAAAGAAGATCCTGGCTGTTTGAGTACAAAAGAAACTGGTTTGTCTTCATTTACATTATCTGTGCCAAAGCAGTTGGCTAGCGTTCAAGGTTGGTACCAAAGAAAAGATATTTTTCTATTAGGATTTACGATGCATTTGCACAAGTGTAAAGACAGGAAACTTGGAGGTGACATTCCTGTCGGTATATGTACAAAAGTCATGCACAAATTAACTTAGACATGCACAAAAATCATCATCACATGTTCAGATTCAGACAAAGCATCAACTCACACGCAGGCACACATTCACTTTCACACATGCCGTGATGGCACATGGCATGAGGCCCCATCTAATTAAAGCTGTTCTGTGTGCCCAGATCCCTGTTGAGGCAGGCTCCTCCCCACAAACGCCACTATCAAATAAACCGCTATGACTGAGAGAGCAGAGAAAGAGACAGAGAATGACAGACAGAATGAATGGGATGCACAGATTATTCTTTTCAATAATTAAACAAACCTGAACATTTACATCCCGACTGACGAGGTGCAGGTTTTATCAGAGCTGGCTAAATTCCTGTTAGTGTGAACAACAAATCTCACTGGCATTGTTTTTCCTCCAGGTCACAGCTGGTTCTCTGCTGTCTGAATGCATGTAGCTTGCTTTAAAATGTATGTTGTTGCAGTTTAGGAAGCTGACAGCTCAACACAGATCTTCAAGGTGTTTTGTTTCTATCCTCAAGGACACAGGAATGCCTTTATAAGAGCAAAATCATGCCTCAAGTCGCTGAATGCTGCAAGACTGGATCACACACATGCTCACACACACATGCACACATACACACAAGGCGTGAGTATTTTCACATGTTTATTAGCACATAATTACAGACAGTAGAACTGCACATAGTGACCCACTCTTAAGCTTATAAGCGTTTATACAGTACAGGCAGTCACACACACACACACACACACACACTCTTTCTCTCACTCTATATCTCTCTCACATGCACACACACACACTTCCTGCAAAATATGGTCACTTGCAAAATACATTAGATTAGATGTAAAAAGATTTAAAACAGAAAATTTAAACATAGTTTTGCAATTGATGCATTTTATATTATTTAAAGCTAAAAGACTAACACATGTTTCAAACATTTCCATATATTTTTTCAAATCTAAGAATGTTTTATGTCTTTTTTATGTCATTACTTGTTAATATTTCAGTTCTTAATTCTATTCATATTGTTATTAAGAACAATGCTAAATTAATATTGAAAAAAATAATTCCTCCTGGAAAAATTTAAGGTTCTGAAGCTGATGTATTTGGACAATTTTAAGTTTAGAAAAAAGCAAATACAATTATGTAGAATAACCCTATTTTCCTAATCTTAATAGTGCCTGTATTGACTCTGTCTTATTAATATGTTTAATAAAGATTAAAAAGTTATTTAATTTCAATATTTTGCAGTATCTTATATTTCATTGTGTTTCCCCATTTGTTAATTTTTTTTTATCACTGCTCATGTGATGTATTTCACTCAAAATACTATTTAAATATAGAATTTTGAAATCTCAATTAGCCTTTTGTTCAGAAGAATAAAATCAGTATAGTGTGTCATAGTTTAAGGTAGCAATAAGAGGTTTGACTTTTTGCTCTTCATCATTTGAACAAACCTCATCAGGCAGCACTACTGGCCAGGACGTGTATGACGTCAAGAAATTCAGCACCTCTAATTGGGGAGAAAATGCAAAGGTGATTAGCAAGAAATTGATTCCTAATATAGAATCTCGTGGGTCATCATCTGGTTAAAACATAATCATTTATTCAAAATTCATTCTATGTCTCAAGTTAAACTCTCAAAGTGAATGTTGCAGTTTGGAGCAACAACGATTATTTTACGCACATTATGAAGCCAAACCGATATGCAGAATTGACCAGAATAAACAGTGAGATAATCTGTTTGCAATGCACTTTGGGTTTGTGTTTCATGAGCTTTGAGATGAGTAACAGTCACACTGAATTTTAAAGAAGGGGATGTGAAACTAAATAAAAGACAGTTTGTAAAAAAAAAATTGTCTCCAAATCTTGTTCGAAATTTTTCCTCAAATAAAACACAACAGTTTTGTCAAATAAAGATGTAAAAAATCTTAACGTTTTCACTCTAGAGCACAGAAACTGAGTTTTTGAAGAATTATTTTTAAGTAGATTTTATAGTGACTTAATTTTGTTTCCATTCAGTATGCATTGTATAGCTATTTCAGAATATATTAAATGATTTCTCCCACCAAAGTTTAAAGGATTTTCAGCCTGGCATCAGAAGCCTGTGGATGATTTGGGTAAAAATGAGGATGCAGATCACCTAGAAAGTCTAAGCCACGTGTTGTGAGGCCGCTGAAGGTCTCTTCATGGACCCCTGGTAAAAAGATACACTCGTTTATTTTTCAAACAAAGCCAAATTACCCCACTTTGCATATTACAGACTTCGCCAAGACAGTCTGTAAATTACATTTTCTCCAATAATGACAAAAAAAGCTTTTAGAGACAAAATGATAGCAGGCGTGGAAAGGTGTAGACTTCAGTCGTGATTCTCCAGCAGCCCGGTTATTAGCACAGCTCATTACTGCAGTTGTGGAGGATTTCCACTACAACATAATGCACAGTGGGTGTCGCACAATCAGCTTTCCAACACACACTGCCGCGGCACACGCAGCTTTATTTATCTATGTGTGTGTGTGCGTGCGAGTGACTATATGTGTATGTGGGAGGGTGTTTGAGGTACCCCTTATAAACATTCAAAAAAATATGTATTTTTATTAATAATGTGATCTAAATAAAACCAGGGGAACGCCTCTATTTGCGTTAAAAATGCATTTTAATCAAATGTTTCAATCTCCAGATCTGTCTTGATTCATATGGATTTTAATTAACTCATGTTCATCAAGTGAGACCTTTCTTTTTGTCAATTAGATTTTTTTTTTTTGCGTTAATCGGTCCTCAAAGTTCCTCAGCTTCAGTTTTCTGCCCCGGTGAGTCCTGGGGGCGCACACGTGTTCTCGGCACAGGCCTGTACTCTGCGCACACGTGTGCGCTGGATATTTGGCCTTGTGATGCCTTTATCCGCCAGCTATGGATGTAAATGCCACTACTCTGTTTTATTGTACATGCATTGCAGGTCTGTCTGCTGATAATCCTCATATTTGAGCCACATGGCCGCATAGGGCTTAACGTGGAAAGAAATACAAACCTGTTTTTTGTTTGTTTGTTTGTTTTTCCCCCAAGATCGAGTGCTTTGGTGCTCATATGATGCCAGTCTTCCCATCTGCTGGTGGAACCACAGATTGACCCTGCTAAGTGTTGGGGTGTATTAGATATAGGGCGCATTTTTTGCCCTTTGTGGCTCCATGTGAATGGTGCATATGAAGCTTTGGCACAATGCGTCACTGACATTGTGAAGAAACGAGTTTCACTTCAAAGCAAATCCAATTAGAAGTTGTTCTGTTATGTTTCGTTGTTCCAACAGGGAGGGTAAGTTTCTCTCTGTTTGTGACCTTTCACAGCACCTGTGTGCAATTCCATCAACAATTCAGAAAAATAAATCCATCTCTGGTCTTAAGAGCTGTAAATGCAGGTTGAAAATAAAGCATCAAAATGTGCAAACAACATGTTACTAAATGCTCATGACGACTCTCATCAGCGTCAGCCCAATTTGAAATATCACTTCTTACACTACAGTCCCTGGAGCATCTGAATAGAGCAAACCGAGAGAAAATCACGCATTTAAATCCGATGACCTGGCGCTCAAGCAGCGCCCATGTTCGCTCAGACTACAGATGCCTCCTGCTCCGTTATGTGTGCAGACTGTCGATGCACGCGGCGCGGATGAAGACGCGCTTTTCTCCCTTTATTTTAATAGCTGATATCCTGCAATCATTGCTGCCTTTTTCGCCCCGTCTCTTGAAGGAAACAAAGATGCCATTTCATACTCACGTCGTCGCTCGCGAGCCGCTGTGGGATCCGCACTCCAAAAGCGAGAAGCGATCGTCTCGGGAGACTGAGAGCAACTGATTCGCCGGAGGCTGGAGCGCGCGGTCTTCATGGCTGCGGCTGCCAGTGACGTGTCTCTGGCTCCATCCATTCAGCTTCTCTCAGAACGGGTTTTCCCCCCAGTTTTATTATCTTCCCCGTTATTTCTATCAGAGTTGGATGTCGCCTCCCCCTCTCCTGCGCGCGCCGTCCTCTGCGCTCTCTAGTCTCTCACGTCAGCCAGATGCATTATGAACTTAAAACATTACGGCTCTAAAGACATATAACAGCACCAGCAAAGGCCCTCCCCTTTATGACACGATGTAGGTCTGTTTATTGGTCTCCACCCTCTACAAATATAAAAACAGGATCAAGACTTCCGACATTGACCTGGACACTAATCATCTGAGTATTTTTGTTAGTTTGTTTTTCATTTGCGAAATTAAGCCAAAAAATACCTTTCCGAGATGTACAGGTAAACAGGTGATGATCAGAATCTTAATTGATTTTCTAATTACGAGCCTTCTGGCTGTATAAGAGCTTTCAAACACGCAGCAGTATCTCCGCCGCCTCATTGTGAACCTGGAGTTTCACACAGCCAACATCAAGTGCGTCGTTTAGAGCCCTGTTGGGTCCATGTGGGATTATAAAAAAAAGTTTCGTGTAATCTTGTATGGCTACTAGTATTCGTTTGACACAAAGCCCCCGGCAGAGACTGCGGCCTCCGCTCATGCTCCTGGATCAAGTGCGCACGTCGACTGTTCTCATTGTGCGCGTCTTTGATGCACAGGAGTCCAGGAATGTGACCAAGGAGGGGGTGAGGGGGGGTGAAGACCGTGCAAATCAGCTTTTACTGTCACCGCCGGGCCCAGAGTCCGCAGACAAGAGCCAAGAAAGGGGGTCTGGGTCACTTAATTATCATAATAATCAGATCGCGAGGATAAAAATCTCCTTTGAATAAATTACTGGTTCAATAGGAGGCGCGACTGCCAAAGAGACAACTTTGTCAGCTCCTGGTTTGTTGTCGGGGGGCTCTCTCTTTTCCTCTCTCAGCCTGCTAATGTCCAGGGCTCCCCTTTTCTTTCACGCCAAATTTTGGACGCTTTCCTGGAGATCAAACTCTAAATACAGCTACTGTTTCTCTCCTCCCCTCCTGTCGCCCCTCACCGATGCCTGGTTACCGAGTCCGGGCAGGCAGGCAGGTCCAGAGCCCCTCTTGGGAAAGTCGAGCGGTTAGTGGTGGCTAATGGGCTAAGGACCGGGCACAATAGGCTGTGCACCATCCAGCCGACCCAGACCCTGCTCACCCCCGCATCACTTCTCCTCCTCCTCCCGTCACCATCTCTCTCTCTCTCTCTCTCGCTCTCTCTCTCTCCTCCTGTTCCATTTACTGCATGGGAACCCGGGCACGGAGGAGCACCAGGGGCCGCTCAGTATTGTTGTGGCACATCCCGAGTTCATTAGCACCCATAGGGCCATTCCTGCAGGCTATGATGGCGGTAAAGTCTCTGCACCAGCACCCCCTCCTCCATGCTGTTTTTTTATGTTGGTGTTGCTTTAGATTAAATATCTGTAGGATTGAAACTAAATGAATCAATAGGATTAAAAATTAATTCTAGAGAATGAAAAACCTCAAGTTCAAGTCTAATAATAAGCTGCAGATTCCTAAGCAGCAGCTGTGACTTTACACATAATTAAGTGGTCTTGAATTTTGTTTTATGACTATAACAATTACTATTAAATCTGCAATATTAAAGTAATATTCTTC
>JAOXNZ010000054.1:5078530-5088669 GCA_028566095.1 Kryptolebias brasiliensis | reverse complement strand
TTAAAATTAAATACAGACCGGTGCACAGCTGTATGGACTGTATTTCTAATTTTTTTACATGTAACAATTCCACAATAAAATAAAAACAACAAAAAAAAAACTTCTGGGAAATATTTCTTAAAACTATAACACTGAAAAAGTGGTGCGTGCATATATATATTCAGCCTTTTGCTTTAAAGCCCCAACCATCACCTTCAGAAGCCACTTAATTAGTGAAATAAACTCCACCTGTGATCAGTCTAAGTGTAGATAAACACAGAAAATAGGCCAACCATGTCGAAGAAAATAGTTTAAAATAGGGAAAATTTAGTTTTTTGTGTTTGGTTCATGTCCGGTCTGTCTGTTCGAAGCTGCTGACGAATAACATATCTTTTAATTTTAGTTTCACAAATGGATTTTTAAACTGAGAATGTCCACTTTTGGACACAGCAGATCCAGAGTTGGTAATGGTTGTATCAATGAGCTAAAACCAGCAGAATGTGTCCAGTCTCATTGGGGCAGACTTATTTCTGCCCCAGTGAGACTTTGTTGGTGCTGCCTGCAGTTCTGATCACTGCTGGCAGGGAGATATGATAAATCTACTGACAAACGGAGCCGGTGAGCTGTCCTGCCCTATAACTGCAAATAAGGAGAACAAATCGCTAAAAACTATTTGAAATTTCATTCAAATTAGTTGAAAAACACACAGAACAAAACAATACACAGCAAGCAAAGTAATTAAGTAATTTACATTATTTTAAGGAACTACTTTTTGGGGGAATGATTATTATTTTCTTAGGTGGTGCACCTGTCCTCATGAACCAGCTGCACCTGCCAGATGCTTTATTTTCTCATATAGTTTAAGATATTGTGGCTGCTGAAATGTTTTATGTCTCCTTCATGAGCCCATTTCTGACAATTGTGCTCTCATTTGCTGTGTGTAATTGCTTCTCTCCCAGGAGAGAATGCTATCAAACTTCCAATTTCCTTCTTAAACCTGGAAACCGTTTCACTGATGGAAGTAGCCTGAATTGATGGCATCAATAAACCTCAAGTAAAGCTCCCTTCAAGTCAGCATAAAGTTTTCTTTGCAGGAAAGGTAGTTCTTTGCTTTTTTTTTCTTTCCCCAGCATCTCAGAGAGACAGGTAACTGGGATTAGAGGCCAGCGAGACAATGAGAAAAATGCCTCCAGAGAGAAGTCTGGCATGTCAGCAGGCAGGAGGAACAGTTATCTATTACATCATTATTCAGTGCAGCAGAGGGGTGTGCTGCAGCACCGACATATGAGTGCTTCAGCTACACCTGCAGGTAAAGTTCAGGTTGCCAAAAAATGTGTCACAGAATGGATCTCCAGGGAGATGGTCCAGATAAGGGTTCTGGGAAGTGCTGATGAGCACCCAGCAGTTAAAGAAGAGTAGATCAGCTGTTCTCTGAGTCTTTGCCAGTCGGACATGTTCAGTTAATGCTTAGGAGAACCACAGAGGAGATTTTAGCGTTATAAAACAGGTGATATGGAAACTCAGGGGTGAAGTGACAGATGGTGCGAACATTAAACCAGAAGTGTTTGGATTTGAGTCATGCATCCTAAAGTATGTCCTGCAAATTTGCAGTGGTTATACCAGAAAATGAGAGCGATAAATAAACCCAAAAATTGTTAATATTTAAAAAATAATAATTGCTTAAAGCTACTCATTGCAGTCAAGAAGACCAGTCAAAACAATTCATAAAGTAAGACACAAAATCCACACTTTTTTCTCATATCGATGGTTAATGTGTCCTTAAATAAAAAATATTAGTAAGCAAAATTTGACAAGCAATTTTGATGTATTGGTACATATTTACACTCAGATTTGTTATAAGGATAGGTTAGGTTGAAACAGTAAATTTTACTGGCCTAGAAGTTTCGCAAAAGCCATAAGTGCTCATCATTGAAATGTATTTGAAAGCTGAGCTCTGTCTTTATGGTGCTCCACAGTCCTGCTTGATCCTTGATATTTATTCTTGACAGTTGTCTTGCTTGGTTTTCCTCTTTTCTTTTGCATTTAGCAGCAGATTCACTCCTATATTTCTATTTGAACGTCTTATCCTCAATTCTACACCTGTCCTATTCCATTATATTTGTTTACCTACACAGACTACAGCCAGCATAATGTAGGTCAGTCATGTGACTCAAGCTTCTATGTGGTTTTTGGCGCATTCAGCCAAGTGCTTCATTTACAGTGAGTGTGGTCCCACATTTCAGAATTGCACATCAATGTATCTGGAAAATCTCTGGAATAAACTCTTTCAAACTGCACTTTTTGGTTTAGTTCAGGATAACCTTTTTATGTTTGATTTCATACTTTGCAGTGAGTACCTTTAGGACTGAGTAGTGTCATGGGAAGATTAAAATAAATCAGTCTGAACCAAACAGCCTCATCCTAGAGAGTAAAAAATTAGAGCTTTGAGGTGAAACCTTCAAGAGGATGTCAGAACATAATCCAGAAACCTGAACTTGCAAGTGTCAGATCTTCATCTTTCTTTTGGTCTAAAGTTCAAAATCGTAAAGCTAAGACCTGTCGGGCACTTTGCCCCTGTTTGAGGCTGTCAGAATTTGAACATTCCTGAGATCAGGTCTTTAGTGCAATTCAAGTTCTACCAAACATTCACAGAGACCTGCAGATGACTCCTGGGTTGTGTTGCATAACATTTCTCAGCATCAAAGACATGCAAATAACAAAACATTAATAACTATAAAGTAGGTAAATAGTAGGATTATTTCAGCCACAGTTGCCCTTTTCTTTGAGTTTTGAGCATAATCTGGATTTTGGCTGATTTAAAAAAAAAAAAACAACTCTTTGCTGTTTCTGATGTTAAGATGTCATAGCTAATGGGAGTGCTGACCTGCTCCTTTACTTTTTGGTGGAGTACAAACGTCTCTCTTATACCATTTTCAAATCATAATAAATAAACTTCATTTACAACCCTTTTTGTGGTAACTATTTTTTAAACTAACATCAACCATCAGTCTTCTCCTTGATCATGAATCTGTTCATTGTTTAGGCTTTTAAATCCTGTGTCTGAGTCGTCACGCAGACTGCATGTCATCACTACATGATGTCCCTGAGCTGCAAAGATGGCTTACCTTTTCACATATTGATTGTTATGGCTCTATTACTACCTTGCTTGGTGGCACAAAGTTGCAACAGTGGTGGGTTGGCTTCAACCTTTGTGCTACCTCAGTCCATTCACATCAAGATGGCCAGAAAGCATCTAAGTCCCAGCACTTTGTGAAAGTGCATCTAGATTCCACAGTTCTACTGTTGTGGACCTTTAAAGCAGACAAGCTGACCATGCGTTTTGGCTTGCGATCTGATTCCACTCTTTCATTACAATCCACAGTGTGGTATCTAAACCTCTGAAGAAGTCTCCCCTTCCAACACGCACTCTCATGGTGTCACAATCCATATATTGAACAAAATATTGTAACTGGATTTGTTCAGTGAAAAGGAGGCTTAAGCTCAAGATAACTTATGGGCTCGGCTCAAATAATGTGCTTTTGTGTCCCTGAGAAGCGTGACTGCAGGCAAAGCTGTACTCTACTTTTATTGATAGAGTAAAGCCCTGTGCCAGGATGAGACATGAGGACACTGTTGTCTGTTGAAAAGAGTCTTCAACTTAAATTTCCTGGTTGTTCATCCAGATTCTCAGATTGAAGGTTTTTTGATGAAATGGGACTGGGTTCAGTTGTTCTAGTGTTGCAGTTCAGCCATGTGACTTCAGTTAAAACACTTATTTGAAGAAGCACAATCATTTTCTCCTGGTGCTGTTTCCAGCTGGGTTTCAGAGACAGGCAGTCATTTGTCGCGCTCATCAGAGATTGTCAGAGTCTGTCAGGGGCCAGATGAAGTGAGTGAGCAT
The DNA here is from genome assembly GCA_028566095.1 of Kryptolebias brasiliensis. NCBI lineage: Eukaryota > Metazoa > Chordata > Actinopteri > Cyprinodontiformes > Rivulidae > Kryptolebias > Kryptolebias brasiliensis. Next base: position 5,084,789 of record JAOXNZ010000054.1, on the reverse strand, counting down.
ATCTAAATGCACAGCTGTGTCAGTCTCCTGTATGTATCAGAACATGATAATGAAGTCTTTCTAACCCAGATCTACCTAGATGCTTTAACACCTGAGGTTGCAACAATGGTTGAGCCTGCAGAAGGGAATAGTTTCACCAGCGATGTAACTGCTGATTATTTATTACTTAATTACTTAATATTTTTCTCAGTGAGATCCCATAAAATTTTGAATTACACCAGTTAATGTGTACAGTGCCACTGTTGAATGCCAGCAGTGAAGAACCTGATCTTTTGATTCGGTTTATTAATTTACTTTAAATGTGACAGTGAAGTCTCTCATTTATTGTCATTAGGTAAAGTAATGGATTAAAATTTTCATGTTATTAGCTTCATTTGAAACATTTATCACTCACTGATTTGAGGCTCTGTAACTATTAAAAGAAATGTTTTACTTGGTTTTTAAGAATTCTTAAACTATATGAAAACATTTTTTGAAATAGCTGAATAATAAATTTGGTTTCATCTTTATTTTGTAATCCAGAGCTCACTGTGCAATCCAGAACAGGACTTTAAAAAAAAACAACTGCTTTTGATCGTAACACTTGATCTTCACAATGTTCTCCAGATGACGTTCACCTCTTCAGTATTTCACAAAAATGTCAAAGTCCAGATTTTTATTTTCTTAGATGTTGACATAAACGACCAGAAGTAAAGTTTAAACTTTAACAACATGGTCATAAAAATACACTTTGAAGAATTCGCCAAACTTTTGTTTTAAAGGAAAAAACATGTACTTGTTCTTGGGACAAAACAACAAAAAACCTCAGTGAGTCAAATGTTTTTCTTTTAATCCAGTGTGACAAATAAATGAATCATTTTGATACTTGTTTACAACCACAATATTAATAAATAATTCAGAGAAGACAGTAAATATTGTGTTCAGTTTGCAGTTTAAGTTAACTTTTTAACCCATCAGGGTCCGTCCAGTGAGCAACACTCAGTGTTTCTGAAAGTCAAATATTCATTTAAACTCTCTTTAAAATAAAACGTGATTCATAAATGTATTACTTGTTGAAATTTCTTTACATTTCAGTCTCTCCTGCAGCCTGATGAGTTGATTTGTGTCTGCTGGACATGATCAGTGTGTCCTGTTCCTGTCGAACTTAACAACGGTTTCATGTTTCAAGAGTCGACAAATGTTTGTCCACACTGAGAGCTGAATGTGAAATATATAGTTTATATAGTGTGACTTTGTTTTGCAGTATTTTTACTCAGACATGTATTCCTATTTTAAGGAGTAGAACTTCGCTTCCTTACAACCAGAATCATTTGCTGATAGCACATCTGATCCTCATCAAACTTGATGATGATAATGATGATGGATTTTACAAGAGTCTAAATTAGTTGCTTTTAGGAACTAAAGGGATTTTTCTAAAGACAAAGGGATGTTTAAACCTGACTAGAAAAAGAAAACATGAGTAGTGTTAGGTTGATTTACAGATTGTTAGTAAATACAACCAGAAGATTTCTGAAGAAACTTTGAGTGGTGCCAATTCAGCTACTGCCCAATTTTGTACCAAAAGCGCTGTGGGAGTAAGATTTTGTTTGCAAATGTTTTTGGAATTTTTAGACATTTCAAAAAGTTAGTGTGTGACATCATCAACTGTCTGCTAAACATTTCATAGAAAAATCTCCAAAAATCATAAAACGTAACTGTGATTGTTTAAAAACTGTAAAAATATATCAAAATGCCAGTTCAGATACGAAAAGTTCAACTTTCTGTGACCTGTTTAAACTTCAAATGCTGTTTCTTCTGTGAAGTCTGTCTGATCTACAGCGCTCCAAAGAGGGCTTGGTTTTCTCATGTTTAGCCAAAATTCCACTGATTGCCATTGCATTTTCAAATTTTAAATTAGAATTATTTCAAAGCTGTTTGATACGATTCAGGACATTTTTAAAAGCATAATAGTAATAAGGCTGCTATAGTGTTAATTCATTTGCATCCTTAATCATTTGTTCAATCACTAGATTTATAAAATCCTACTACTCATCAGCATTAATACTGCTGAGATGGTCCACAGTGAATTAGAAAGAAATCAGTTACCAACAATCTTTTTGGTCATTTTATTTATAGATGTATTTTTCAGAACTTTCAATGAGCTGAGACTTTTCAGGTTGATATTGTGGAACACAGGACGTTCATGTTCTTTATCCGTTGTTTTGTTGGTTAGACTGAAGGGTTTAATGACTGCAGCAAACTGTAGATGCTAAAAAGTTTTATATTTCTGGATCTAAAGAAATTGGATAAAAATGAAAAAGGGAAGGTAGAGAATTTCAGCTCTGAATAAAGGCGAGCTGTTTTACTGCAGCTACCGTGGTGTGAGGGGTGAGTCACCTGCCACCTCATTGATTTACCTGTTTACCTTTTCAGCTCAACCTTAGCCATGTCCAATAACACAGCCTCAGTGTTGGCTGTGTGTTTTCTGTGTCTTCCTCTGCAACTGAACCATGCTCTCATCCTACAATGGCAGAAAAACCTTTCTTGTGTGCAGGGGTTATACAAACATGCCCCCTTCACCACTGTCGAACTGCAAACCTCACACCACAAGCCATACTTAAATGGATGGAAAGGAAAAGGAGCAGAAAGGAGCAATTACTACCTGCTCTGCTCGTGTTGCTTTCACGGCCTTTTTTATGTGCCGATTCCAGGGCAGATTTTGTCCTCGGCTGTTCCCACGCTGAGCGAGGAGAACAGGAAGAACTCAGCTACACAGCAGGCCTCTGCCTTCTGCTATTATGGCTATGATTCAATCATTGCAGGGTAATGCTTTACCCCGGCACACTGAAGGAGGGAAGAAATGTCCTCACTCTTTCTCTGTTAATGGAAGTTAAAGCCAAAGGTGTTTCTGTACAAAGAGGAGACCGTCAGCCACTTAAATGTGAGAAGTAGCAGCAGCAAACCTCAACTCACAATCCACTCTCCCCCTGCTGTGATTTCAAAATGGCTTCCTGTCTGTAATTGAAGCCAGAGAAGCTCGATCCAGGGAGTAGGGCCCACATCAGGTGGGATTAGTCTCTCTTGGTGCTGCCTGAGCCGGAGTGGAGAACTTCAGTGTGTTACATTCTTGGATTTGTTTCACTGTCACTTTCACCTGCTCATATTAGAAACAAACAAAGAACGGCTTGTTGATCAAAATCATGTGACTCACAGTTTGTTGTCACTGATGTTCAACACTTCAAGATGCAGGAAAACATTTTTTCTTAATAACTTGGCTTATAGTGGTGTTAGTAGTAGAGTAGGAGGAGTGTTTGCTACAGCTACTTATTAGTAAATAAAAAATAACAAAACAGCAAAATGTCAAAGATGTGCTCCTGTTGATTTATTATTCCACGAGTACAGAAACAACTACTGTTAAAAAATGTCCTCATCTCAAAGTTCACACTATTTTAAAGTTAAACAAACAACAACAACAAGAACAACAAACACATTTAAAGTGAGTCCAATACATTTTGGGAGAAAAATAATGTACTAAACATTTAAAGCTTCTTGTGTTATCATCGATTGCTTACCGGCATTTTATTATTGCCCGCCGCCAAAGGAGAAAGGGAGATAATGTTTTTGTCCTGTGTCTGTGTTGTGTGTTTATTGTCTATCTGTCAGCAAGATATCTCATGAACCACTGGTCAGATTTTAATCAACTCTGATAGTAATCATTGAATTCACCTATACAACGGATGAATGTAGTTGACTCCAATAGTTAAAGATGGCCGCTACAGATATACCACCTTAGCAAACACAAAAATGGTAATAACACATTCAATTTTATAGATATTGAGCTAAAATTTGGTGTGGTGGTAGCTGAGAGTCATGACCAACCTCTTCTCATAATTCTAACTGTTGCACAAGATCTGTTTTTAAAACTTTGCCAATAACTATTGGGGTCAATTGGAAAACATTTGGAGTCAGTCCAATTCAAAATGGCCACCACAGCTAATCAACCTTAGCCAACACAGAAATGGCTATAACTCAGTCAGTTTTACAAATATTGAGTTTGACATGGTAGTAGCTGACAGTCATTAACAACACATACTTTGAGTGCTAAAACAGCCCATAATTTCTCCCAGCATTGCATGAGGTCATGTGTAATGTCATTTACAAATATGACCATAATGGCTATAATTCTGTCGTTTGTCAAGATGATCTTTGTTTAAAACTTGAATATGAAAGGCTGCAGGTGATATACAATTAGTCACAGATTGCCAAGCCTGTAATTATTTGTTGTTTTCTACAGTTCTAAGTTGAGTTGTGCTGTACATTTGTTTTAAAGCTGTGGAGACAGTACATTATTTTTAGTCTTGTGCCAACAAAAACAAATGTTCTAATTATTTAAAGAAAACTCAGTGTTCAGTCGGAGGCAAGACGCATTCTTAACAAAGTGTCTTCAACCCTTCTTAGTAAAGCGTTGTCTCTCAAGGCTAGAACTGACGACGGTTAAAGAAATCAGAGAGTCGTCTTGAGCTGATTTCAGTATTTCTGCCATGAATCTGTGGCTGAGCTCTGCTGTAATTTACCAGCTTTTATTTTCATACCAGCTGGGGACACTTGGAAAGGAAAGAAAGATGTGAGCATCTATCCAGATTGGCTTTCAGTCCATTTCCTTGTGTTTCTCTTTCAAAGCATCACAGCCTGCTCTAATAGATGCTTATATCCACCTGTGGGGAGAAAGTCAATGGGCATTTTTTATTATTTGGTGACATTTTGTTGACCTTTTCTTAATGGCTGAGAAAACAGTCAATTAATTGATAATGAAAACAATTATGAATCATACCCAGCTGTGATACTCAGCTGTAAATGTGTGATTTTCTTTTTTCTTCTTATTTTACTCAGACAGCCTGCTTCATGTGGCTGTTTTGACCTTCAAGGCCAACGTAAAGATTTAGGGTCCAGAGGAGCTGTGGCTGCAAGACAACAAACCACCTCATAACCACAGAACTAATCCCTGTTTTCCAACAAGCTCTTGATTGAGCCATTATCAGCTGTAGATCTACATGTTAAACATCCATTAGAGTAATGAGCAGATGAAGAGGAAAGAAGACAAGTATTCAGTTTTTTTGTGGGGAGGTCAGTAGTTCAAAGTTCAGGGAGGTGATGTAGACAAGTGAAGATGAAGGCATGTGTGATCCTGTGGTATTGTAGCATAATGAACAGCGTGATTATTGTGTAATATATGGTTATGCCGGCTGAAGGCTGTAACAAACAGCTTGATGATGTTTGTTTGTGCTGGACCGGCTGCAGTCTGGTTGAAGTCCTCAGCTGCTGGTGCACAGTCAGAAAGCCTGTTGGTTGATTAGCTGAAAATATGTTTTATCTGAATTTCACACAAAGTTAAACCTGCACAAATATCACATACATTTGTTTCTTTCTTTTTATGTAAGTGTAAGTGTGATCTCTGAGTTTTTTAGTCAAATATATTTGTATTTTATCATTGGCTGATGTGCAAACTGCTGAAATGATTGTATGAGTGATTCTATGGTAAATCATTAGGATACTTCCATGTTTAATTTATAATCTGAATCCTTTAATATTATCCATCCATCCATCTGTGCGAGAGGCAGGGGACACCCTGGACAGATTGCAACTCCATTGCAGCGCAAACGAGACAAACAACTATTCTCACTCTCACTCACACCTAGGGACAATTTAAGAGTTACCAATGAACCTAACATGCATGTTTTTGTTCTGTGGGAGGAAACCGGAGTACCCGGAATAAACCCACGTGTGCACAGGGAGAACATGTAAACTCCACCCAGAAAGGCCCCAGGCCGGGATGAGATCCTGCGACTTTCTTGCTGGGAGGCGACAGCTCTAACCACTACGCTGCTGTGCCACCCTCCTTTAATATTACGTGAAAGGAAATTTATAAAATTTGAACCAGAATTTATACAGCTATTTTTAAAGATTGAATTATTATTCCAGCCCAGTAAATTGTTTCAGCTTTGACATCACTATTTAACTATGTCAGGTCATTAAAAGTAAATACTAAACCATAATTTGCCTGAGAGAAAGACTGTTAACCAAAAAACATGGACATAGTGGTTACTAGCATGGTCATAATTTGTTTAATCATGTTGAATTGACAACAAATGCAAATTTAGACCTGAACGCAAAACAATATTCAAGATCTTACGCATCAACTCTCCATCCATCCATTTTCTTTACCCGCTTCTCCATTCCGGGTCGTGGGGAGCCAGTGCCTATCTCCAGCAGTCACTGTGCG
>JAOXNZ010000054.1:5027704-5038892 GCA_028566095.1 Kryptolebias brasiliensis | reverse complement strand
CCTCAGATGAGAAGCGAAACGTCTTCAAACTACAAATTGAAGTCCAGTTGCTTTTGTTTTTAACCTTTTTTGGATGTCCAAACAAACATAATGTATTCACCATTTTGGATGTAACTGTTTACATGCTCCAGACTGCATTCAGAAAATTAGTAAGTTGAGGAAGTCCTTGATGGACAAATAGTAATTCACTTCCAGGCTGAGGCTTGGGTGTCATGCATGGTGGACTTCCTGTTATCAAGTAAGTCATCCAAGGGCCTCCTGGTGTCAAGTAAGAACAGAGGCCCATTAATGTGACATACAAATGTTTCCATTTTGAACTAACTGATCAGGTCTTTGAGACTAGTGATGGATTACATTTACTCTGACAGAATTTAAAAGAAATGTGCAAGTTGCTAAAAATATACCCAGTCCAACCTAAATTAAACACAGTTTCCTTTAAATCATGTAATTCAGACCATTTTATCTGGTCTGTGAAACTGTTTCTGCCGATTAGTGACTGCCGATCAATAATATAACATCTGAGGATCGTAGCAGAAGATGTGGTAGTGGGACTTTTGACATGATGTCCCATATGACTGACTGGAGCGAACTTTGTGAGAGTGTCTGATTTGCTTCTCTTGTTCTGAATGCAACAAATGACGGCAGGGAATTTGCTTATTATCCAGTTCTTATATTTCTGAGCTGCACAGTTATGGTGTGGAAACGTTCTTAAAAAATAAACTTGCACTTGTTTCAAAATTTAAAGTAACAACTATTCAGAATATTTGTCTTTGGTACAATGGATCTTTCTAATTGCAATGACACTTTTTGAGAATCAGTAATTGTACAGTGACCAAAGGTTCAACTGATTGTCTAGGAAAAGAATCAACAAAGAAGGTGAAGTGTTCTGATAAATTTATTATTACATGGTGAGATAGTAAATGCTTTTTAGATTGCTTGTTTGTTTGTGAATCACTACTGTTCCACGACCGGGACGAAAGCCACACTGCTCCTGCTGGATCTGAGGTTTGCCAATCAGTCGAAGCCTCCTTTCCAACACCCTAGAGTAAACTTTCCCAGGGGGGCTGAGAATTGTCATCCCCCGAAAGTTGGAACACACTTTTCAGAGTAGAGCCACTGCTCCTTCGCATCAAAAAGAGTCAGTGGAGGTGGTTCGGGTACCTGATTGGGATGCCTCCTGGACGCCTTCCCTTTGGAGGTTTTTCTGGCATGTCCCACTGGGAAGAGACCTCGGGGAGACCCAGAGGGATTGTGTGTCCTCTCTGGCCTGGCAAGGCCTTGGGATACTGGAGGAGCTGGAGAGTGTTGCTGGGGAGGGGGATGTCTGGGTCCTGGACCTGTTCTCTCCATGACCTGACCACGGATAAGTTGTAGAGGATGGATGGATGAATTGATGGATGTTTGTGAATCAATGAATAAGAAATACATTAAGAAGAACTTTTTGCAAAACTTTTTTTTTTTAAATAATTAATTTAATTTTTTTTACTGTAAATACTGTTTGAATCTAGCACATAAGTCACAACAAGGACAGAAGTATCTCTTCAGATGCTGTTTGTTCTTGAGACCTAAAATAAGCCAACTTCAAACCACAATACAATGTGTGGTGAAATATCAAAGTAAATTTTATTGTAAAACACATGGCCTTAATGAATGATTTGAAAAGCATGAAAATGGTGTAAATCCAATGCTGTGGGTCTCAGTAATCCAGTCTTAGCCAAGAAACAGTTGTGGATTTAGGACAGATGGGACTAACAATTGCCAGTTTTTATTAATAATTTTGTGTCAGCATGTTCTTTCTTCTAAAACAGAATCATCCTAACCTTTTTCAAAGCAAAAAAAAAAAGTTAATAAAACATTGGTGGAAACACTTCATGTTGACTATCAGGAATTGGAAAAAGATTTGAGAATTATGAAGAATTAAGTAATGAAAAGCAGGAGGGAAGAGGTATGGTAAAAGTGATGAGAAAACTGTGGGAACTAAAGGTAAGTTAGTAAAAACAAGGCTGGACAGAACAGAGAAAAAAAAGCTAACATTGATGAAAGAAGGTGGATAAGAGGAAATGAGTGACCGGGCACATCGCAGTGCAAGGAGGAGAGAGAGACAAATACGATGGAGGAAGAAAAACACAGAAGGACAAGTGTGAGACATTGCACTTTTCTGCGAGAGCAGCGTTAATGCTGGTGGGTCAGGAGATGAAAAAGAGATGAGTAGGTGAGGAACAAAACAAAGATTGAAGTAGAGCGAGCATCAACAGTCTCATAAAGAAATCTGGGAATGAAGGGCAAGGCAGACACACTGTCAGGTGAGACGGCAAGCCAGAGGGGAAGGAAGGGAAGGAGGGTGAGGAAGAGGGAGAAGGGGGTGGAGCTTCTGAGCAGCCACAGCCATTTAGAGATTGGCATGGCACTGTGCTGGGCGAATCTTACCCTGGCAACACAATAAAGAGGGGCAGAAGGGGAAACGGGGGACAGGTGAACAGATGGCTGACTGACTGAGAGACAATCTGATCAGTGGACTTCACTGTGTGTTTGTGTGTGAGCGAGGAGATGTTCATGTACTGTAGCACAACACAAAATGTTAACTGTGACAGAGTGGGAAGAAAAACACAGAAACTGAGAGAGGGAAAGTTGCCCATGTTTGCACTGTAATTTTCACCAACTATCACTTGAGTTTATGCTAAATTAAGACAGACAAGCCCTTCATGTCAAAAAGAGAAAAAAAAAATTAAATCTGTTCGCAAGTACAGAAGGTGTGAGAGGGAAGCATATTTTACATCTGTTTACATACTTGAGTGTGTGTAATGGGGCTTTTACTGTTTATATTAAATTCAAACTACTGAAAAATAAATAGATCTATAGTGACCACTCTGAGTTTAATATAATTGGGTCACGCCTTGTGTTGCTGTGGGTAATATTTATGCAATTACACTGATCTAATTTGTAGCTGGCAGGATTAGAAAAACACAACCAAGCCAAATAGATAATTATGGCATAAGACTATGAAAAAAATGGAAAAATAAAACTATATATGTAAAAACCCTTTGATGTAGTTCTTGTATTGTAAATACTTGCTTTATGCATCCTTTATTAAGGTTTCCATAAAATCATATGTATTATGTATTGCTTGTTTTTTACAGATTGCTTCATTCTTACACACACATACAATTAAGTGTTTGGCTTGGCAATAATAGAAAATCTGTTCATCTTTATGCTATTTTGTTGAGTTTATCATGTTTTCCATAAAATGTCAAATACGTTTTTTGTTTTTCCAGAAAACACACATATTAGTGAAAGAAAATGGTGATAAATTATCCTTTTTATGGGAGCTAAAATAAGGATATTTACCAAAATAAAAAATAAAAATGAAATTTCCCACTAGCATCTAAATGGACTATGTGAAAATTTGTGAGTCAGCATTTGTAGTTATTGAGAGAAGACCGTAAATGCACCTGAATAATGTTTCTAATAAGAAAAGAATGTTCGCTTATGCATGTAAGGTTTTTTCGAGTTTTTCAATTTTCTTTTTTCAACATAAGGAATTATTTGTTAGATTATTTCATTGCTCTGGATAACCTCTCCAATGCATGAATTACACTAAGTCTCCCTTGACTAATACAGATCTGCAAGTCTTATTAAACATTTATTTAACCTAACATTCATTTTGTTTTTTAATAAGAATACAAGTTCCAGTATTTTGAATGATCATTTCTGCTGTATGACAAAATACAGTGAAAATAAAACTGCAATTCTTTTTTGCTTGTGAAATGAATTTATTAAACATTCTGAGTGATGTCTTCTATCAGATACAGGATATTAAGCAGCCTATAGGATGGGTGAGGGGAGTCTTAAACAATGCAAAGAACTTTCTTCTTGCATCGCTCTTTGAAAGTGGTCTCCAAGGAGGTGGGTGAGACACCAATGCCTCTCACTTTTAGTTATTTGTAGTTTTATTGAAACAACTGAATTTAATTTGGTGTAATTGCAACTTGTGTTGCAAAAACTTGTGTTTTTCTGCATTTGTTGCTTAAATTTTGGAAATGCCAGTGGCAGCTTTATGCTGTAATGTTCAAAATAAATATTCAGATTTAAATATGCATCATTACATGTGAGCAGCAAAATGACTTCAGTGTCATCACAGTTTTGTTAGCAGGCTTTATATTTTTTTGTATCCTGACAGTCAGGGGGTGAGAGGAGGAGGTCCACACCTCGATCATGTCCTTCACACACTCTCCATCACATGCTCTTATCATCAGCTGTTTCATTTCTATTATATTTTCTTTTTCCAATGGTTCATTTGTTTGCTCAATTTCTAGGTCAGAGCACATGCATATCTCTTCAGCAGAGAGTGTTTTTCACAAACTGTGAACAACAAAGCGTTTGGTGGCAGCTCCTGCGTGTTACATTTGCATTACGCCGTAGATGAGAGGGCTGGCTTGCTCTGCTGAGACTAAACAGCAGACTGAGGAGACTTTGTTGGAACAAATCTTTCTAATAACCTGTTTCTGTGGGTAGATAAAACAGAGCTTTGACACTGTGATGATAATAATGGCTTTGAGTTTTAATGAGACTCGTATCAAAGAGCACCATTGTTATTAACACCAAAAGTCTTGTTACTTTGGCATCCAAATGGCATCATTACCCTTTTGCCCCTACCTATTCCGAGCATTTTAGGCTAATTCATTTGAAATGAAACAAATCTTTTTCTACAACTCCAAGGTTTTGTCTTCAGCTCTTGCAGGTACAACTTTCCTCCATCTCCATTTCTGAGGCAGAATTGCCTGCAATTGAGTCATTTTCACTTAGCAGTGATTGTGTGCAGCAGGAGTCATGAAACCTGTGTTTTTGTTTTAATCAGACTGCCACTTGACTTCAATCAAACCTGACATCAGATGGTTTTTCATTAAAGAAAATATATGATGTGTGAAATATTGAAGATGATCTGAAACTGGTTTGTTTCAACAGAAAATTACTTATTTTTTTTATCAAAATACATGATCTGAAGTTTTTTTTGTAATTAGGTTTCAAACAATAGGACATGCACATAATATTCAGATCATGTAAACTATATATATATATATATCTTTCCATTTTAAATGTCATGTTCCATAATAACACGCATTGGCATAAAGTTAAAAGTGCAAAAAAATCTGTATTAGCTGTAAAACGTCTTCTCTCACCCATTTCCTGGCCTCCAAGTCTGTTCATACTGATGTACGCCCAAACAATAACATTTGTTAATATTTTTGAATCCTTCTTTAAAATATGTCTGCTTTTTTTAAAAAAGTCTGCAAACACAGGAAGCCTGTTAGATTTTTTTATTTTTATTATAATGTTACAATGTACCAATGGCTGCTTTTAATAAGGAAGTAGCACTGAATGTGAGAGTAACCTGAACCTCATGTTTGGTCAGTTGGGATGCACAGGCTGCTCTTCAATTAATTAACTTAAAATGTTTTTGTAAGTTTTCTTCCGGAAATATTTTAGTTTGTCCTTGAGTCTGGAGGTTCTTTTAAGCATTGGTAAAAAACAAACTTAATTTCTTCCCAAAGCATGCTACAAACCACTGCTTAAGAGGCACCTCTTTATCTCTCCAGAACATTTTTGTTTCTTTAGTTTAAATGTTTTTATTGAGTCAGAGTCTTGCATCTTCTGGTTGTCTTATTTTATTGGGCAAAAAGGTGAAGGGACATATCTTGATTCAATATAAAAGTGGCCATTTGTAAAAGATCCTTTGTATAGTGACATGATAGAATTTTTTCACACACCATGTTATAGTCTTTTACACAGTTTATTATAGGTTTTTCCAATTTCACATCAGGGGATTTTTTAATTTATTTTTTGGCACCACTCTGGACTACACTGGGCAAAAGCTCATATTCGGACCACAGAAGATTCTCCAGCTCCAGTTTAAGATCCATTTTCTGTGAGGATTTATCTGCTTGGCTCTATGGTCAAGGACCCACCAAGCAAAGCTACTTAACAGCAAATCTTGTTTAGCAGAATCCTCTCAAAATAAGAGGCTCTCTATCTGCCGCTCTTCTCCTCATCCTCCTTCTTTCTCTTCCAACTGTTTCCAATGTGTGCCACCACTGACACAACTTGGCAGCCGTTAGCTGTGATGCTAATGCCACTGTGTGGTTCCTGGCTCTCCTTAGACTGTTTTGGTTTGCAAACCCAAAACCTCGCTACTAGTACAAACACTGTTGATTGGAAGATGCACAAGTGTTTCTTCTGACATACAGAGCAGGTTTCAAACTGAATTTCTTCCTTGTGCATCTTGTTTTGTAAAGATAAGGGGAGGTTGTTTTTGTTGGCCACATTATTTAATTTCAAAGCTTTCTTGGCTAATAAGTGTAATCTTTACTCTCTTCACCTTTTTAAGACAAGACCTCTACAGATCACTTTCTGGGTGAGCAAGGGTAGTTCCATTGGTAATAAGTTGCTTTCATGTGGGTGGCGAATATTATGAATGTTGACCTGAGAAATAGATTGAGGATTATCAGAGGTCATTTTACTACTTGTAGAAGGTGCCTCCAGAAAAATCTTCGTTTTAAGTTATCATCTGGGTCAAACTGTTCATCTGACCCTAACTGCTTCATTTTTAATTCAATGAACAGTGTAGGAGTCAGCACATATGGTGCAATCAAGATGTTCATTTGTGTTTGAGTAATGAAGACAGTTTTACTTAGTAGGTCTAAAAAAGGGAGGTGGAGTATAAAAAAAACAGTTATGAGAAGTGTACATAAAAATGAAATGTAAATGTGCCTCCTTTTTTCTCCTCCTCTACCCTTCTCTAACTGCTTTAGACGTTGCGAAAGAAAGGCTTTAATGGTTGCAACAGCCCTGAGCCCGATGGCGACGACTCCATTGACCAAAGTCCGCTAAATGACCGCAAGACCGAGGACCTGGACAGCCTCTTCAAACGCTATGGCGTGAGTACCATCACACTTTTGTCACCTTATCTAACCTACTCTTTCTGTTCTTCTTCTTTTCTTTCTCTGTCTACCTTCTTTTCTGTCTTTGTGCCTTCTTTTTCGTTCGGGGAACGAAGGCTCTGAACAAGAAAGAGCACCGTGACTCTGAGAGCCCAGACCCCGAGGAGCCCTTCTCTCTCACCCCCCGCACTGAAGAGAAATACAAAAAAATTGACGAGGAGTTTGATAAAATGATGCAGAACTATAGGCTGTCAGTGAGTACCTCCCACCATTCTGTGCAACCCTGCCCCCCCACCCCACCCCTCCTCATGTTGCTGCTGCTGACGGACAAGTTTTCTGGCTGCTGATGGCGGTCTGATTACTCACAGAGCACTTGCCTTCACCATTTTCCAAACCTTTTACCTTCTTCGCCTCACCTTTTACCAACAGCACATATTTCCACCTTTAAAATCACTACCCACGGACTACATCTCCTCCATCAGTGTGTGCCTGAAAAACACAGGGCAGAGAAGCCAGGTTGACTTAACTAAAAAAAAAATGTTTTAATTAAACCAAACATCCATTTTAGTTTGTCAAACAAGAAGTCAAAAGCTAGCAGTCAAAAAAGATAAATGTCAAAGTTTAGTCTTCAATTTCTCAACTTGGAAAAAAATGTTTGGTTTAAATTTATTTTTTTTTAGAAACCATTCTCAATTTTTGAAAATTTTTTGTGCGGATTAGAAATGCTACATAATATGTCAATACAAGCTAATATTCCTTTGGAATAAAATGTAATTTCTTTGCACTACTGCCGATGTGTAAATTTGGCAGTTAGATAAAAAGAAGTCATAAAACAAGCAGCATAACACCAAATACCACATGCTCTAATGGGATTATTTGTATGAAGTCACCACAGTGAAGAGAATCTTAAGGAGTGTTATCGCTATAATAAACTGTTTATATGCCACTGCAACTTCACAAAACCATAAGAATATACACTAAAAAGTGGGAAGTGTTAACCGGGTCCCTAGTTCTTGTAAAAGTTGGCATAGCAACTGGAATTTGCATGGGGAAATCATTTTTTTAATGGAAATGGTAAACACTTTTAAAGCATGCCTCGAAGCAGTTGGATTGCTTGCCTGAAAATACAAATTGTGTAATACTTAGCAATATCAAAGAAAGAATTGTGTGAGTGCAGATAAAGCATCAGAGCTTAAAAATCCAGGGTGCAGTTATTATCTGTGCTGTTAAGAGTATTACTGAGGTCAGCTGGGTTTCAGTGTAGATCTGCTCCTCTGGCTGGATGTGCTCCTGATACTCTCCAGGTTCTGCCTTCTGACTGGCACCCTGCCAAACTCCTTTTACCGCTCTGCCTCTTTGCCATTTTCTCTATGATTCATTTTTTTTCCTTCGTGCTCAATAATGCAATTAATGTCACTTTAATGAGGAGCTCTTAATTTACAGCCCCTCTTCCTGTCTGCCGGCATGTCTGATTGGTCACTTGGGATGGGACACAATCACATTCAGGTGCTGCAAGAGAGTTAGCCTGCAGATTTTCAGAAAATTTGCATTCAGCGTGTTTGATCCAGAGGGGGAAAAGTTTTTTCTTTCCTTGTCTACTATGTTAGTAGTTTAGTGAATTATACAGTGGTGTTATGTAGTACAGTTTCCTTCAGAGACATGTTTGCATTTGACCTTTTCTCAACAACCGCTTTACTTGGGGAAATAGAACATTTACTGACTGAATGCATAGTTCTTGGATTAATAAGTCTATGGTTTTGTTGTAATTTGCACAAAGTTGGGGCATTATTTTGTGGAAAGCGTTTTAGCTGTTTGTGCTCATCTCATATCAGAGCTGGCTTAACAGAGGAAACAAGCCACCTTTCAGTTTAATTACTTCAACAAATCTCTGTCCTTAGTTTGACCCAGTCTCTCTGAGCTGAAATGGCTCTTAAAGGCATTATTTTTAAACAAAGAGAAAGCCAAGATAGACAATAAAGAAAATTCATATGCAGCTCAATGTGCACGTTCACTGGATTCTAGCCAAACACTTCTGGCGCATTGTATCCTCACCATAACATTGCCCCTCGGTGTCTCTGCCAACCTGCCTACCTGCCCAGTTCTCCCAGCTCACCTTTCACTGGCAGCAAGCAAACAGAAGCAGACTGCACCACCCACCACTCCTCCATGCTTTAACATAATCCCCTGCATGACAGCTAGGGGCCGGGATATACAAGCTTAATCCCACTTGTACTAAAATGCCTCCTGAGGCAGGGAGAGTGGTGAGGCAGAACGGGCAGGACACTTGGCCCCAAACTTTAGAATCTCTTCCTGTTACTCTGTTGCTGTGGTAGGCGAGAATAAAGAGATCCTTTTTTTTTTTCCACCGGAGGGTCTTTGGTTTGATCCTTCTCTGGTTCTGGGATTCAGGGCTGGGAAATTGAATAAGAAATAGATTTCTTCCTTTTAACAACTGCCTCCATGGTGCCCCTGAGCAAGAAGCTGAATGCTTCGTCTCAGTACAAGCTTCGTATGAATGTAACATAAAACATGATGCTACTAAAACTACTGCACATTCAGTCATGGGGACTTTAGCTTTTAGATATTTGCATTTAAATTACTGATAAACTTCCTTTTTAACTAACTTAACTTAAAATAACAGTTGCAATGTAAATGTAGGACTGTCCACAATAATACATTTTTATTCTTATTGCCATGCTTTAGGTTACCACTTGATCCTGTTTTTACAGTTTTATGGATAATAAAATTAATTTAATATCTATTATAACTCTTTCTACAGTTTTTAATCACTCCTATTAGTGGTTTCTACTTTGAACTCCAAACGTTTTAAAAGTTTTTAAACAGTTAAGTTGAAGCTTTATCAAAATAACAATAAATACAGATTTGCCAGTTAACAGCTGTGACATTTAATAGTTTTCCCATTTTGCTTCTGTGCTCGAATGCCACAACTAACAAATAGAATTCAATATATAAAAGCTGAAATGAAAAATATTTCTTAAAAAATTTCCAAAGCCTTTCAGGACAAAAAGGAATAAATGGGAAACTAGGCCATGAGTTTAATTCATTTTGATTTACCCTTGCATCCTGGAACACAGTCTTGTTGAGCGTGAGCTTCTCTGAGAGAAAGTAGGCTAGATTACCCCCACACGCACTTTTTGTTCTTTTCTCACAGAAGAGACCTTGAGCTGTGTTAAACAAGCCTTCAGAAAAGCTGCTGGTCAATTATTTACCCATCAGGTTCTTATTTTTCTTGTTTCCCATCCTTGTTAAATGTGCAAGATGATGAACAACATCCATTTATCCCCCCTCTAATCAATTAAGACCATTAAAGTTAAATAGGAAGAAATAAATCCATTTACAATTTTTTCTTTAAACACTGTGCAGAACAGACCTAAGATTGATTTAAAAATGATATTTACAGAAAACAGGAAGAGGTTCTTGAGTTATGTCACCAAATGTCTTAGCAACCAGGTGCCGGTATCTTCAGGGAGTTTGTGCAAAAAAGTGTCTGAGTGGAGCAGCAGGATTGTTGTGGAATGGCTAAAAGTACTTTAAATATTACAATATCTCAAAATATAAAGTCACCCTAAGTGAAGTTTAAAGTAAGTTAAACTTATTTACGAATTAGTTTGACTATTTTGATCATCTCTATTTGTTCATATACGTACATCTACAGGCATTCACCAGATTTCTATTTTTTAGGTTTGACCAAAATAATAGAAAATAACTCTTGTAGATTAACTTTTGTGTTTAAACAAATTAGTTGACAGTCAAACAAAAAAAAATAAAAATCCATCCCATTTTTATGGTTCCTGTTTATGCATAGCTTAGTGATGGTGAGCTATGTAAGGATGCTTACAAAGAAAGATGAAAATCCCCCCCGTCCACCCGTCCCTGTGTAGATAAATCAGTTCTGCCTCTGCGTTTATTCATCTCCACCCTTTTTGCATTAACCCCACCCCCACATCCACCCACACCATTAATCCCATCCCTTCCCCTTTACCTTCAGCTTGGCCAGTGTGCAGTGCTGCTAGCTGCTAATTTTACCATCACAGGTCAACATTTCCAGCTCTGTCTGCACCCTCTTTACTTCCTCCTCACACTCTGAAGGTAAATGTATAATTCTCAGACAACTGGAAGTCTTTTATGATCTTTTTATTCAACCATCCTAAACATTTCCTGCACATGAGGATGCTTCTTTTAACAAGATTACAATTTCCCAATATTTAAATATTTTTTTTGCCAGCAACTTT
>JAOXNZ010000054.1:4973605-5006220 GCA_028566095.1 Kryptolebias brasiliensis | reverse complement strand
TACATTTTTTGTTGAAACATTTTAAATATTTATGTTGCATTGTCTAAAGAAACTATGGGTTTATGAGGTTTGCAAATCATCGTGTTCTATTTTAAGTTTCATTTTACACTGTTGGGGTTGTACATACTTGAGTTTCATTATAGTGTTTCCAGGGATTTGAGAAATGTTCACTGATTTGATCTGTTAGCAGATTCCAGGTAGATAGAATTAGCATATTTCTATTTATAACATCAAAAGTAGAAAAGTAAATATTATTGTAAGACTATCAGTCAGATTTCAAACCAGGAAATTCAGTTAATAGAGCTAAATCGTGTTTGTTTGAGCTGTCTGGTTCTGCCTGACTAACCTGTGGATGAAGGAGCAGCTTGTAACTGCTTCTTGTTTTGTTCCCTCCTCCCCCTCTATTTTTTTCCACAGCATGTGGGGTGCAGACAAACAGAATGCGGAGATGGTTAACTGCATCTCCAATTTTGCTGCTAACCTGAGGTGAATGACTCGATAACATTCGGCGCCGTGCAGTGCTTGTCTTGTTGTTTATCAGTCGAGTTGTTCTACTCACTCGGAGTGTGAAACAGCCTGATATTGTGAGACCAAAATAACCTAAACAAATTCCAGAACAGATGCAAATACATGGCATACACACACACATACACACTCAGTATCAAAGCATCTTTTCTATGCGCTTGGATGTTGGATGTGATGCCTGTTGCTCTGCTGTGTCTGTGCTCTTTCAGTTCAGTTGAAGGAAAAGCACCTTTTCTCCAAGATTATCAGATAATTAGATTGGTTCCAAGAGTTTCTTTTTTTGCCACCTAAAGCTTAGATCTGAAGTTCTTTGTGTGTGGGTGTGTGTGTGTGGAAGAAAGAGGAAGCTGCTTCAGTGTGACAAGGCAGCACCTTGCTCTATTCTTGAATAAAAGAAGTCTCTGGGTGTTGCTTTCAGTCCTCAACACCAAAACCGAGGTGCAGCTGTGCGCCAGCGACACACTTACTGCATTAAAATGCTTTTTTCCTGCCATTTAGCTGTCACTCTCAGCTAACAGACATAAGATCCTACAGCTCAGATATACATAGGGCTGACAAAAGACTTGTAGAAGTAGCTTAGCCATCAATGTCAAAGAGATAGAAAGTGCATATGCATCAGCAATTTAGAGTTTGACATTTAATTTGATTACACTTTTCTTATTGATTTATAGTCTGTGACACTTTGGGATTTTGTTTCACTTTCTACGTAACACAAAGCAAATTTGAAAAGGAAAAATGGTCTTAATGCTGATAGCTTTTGTTTAAAATAAGTTGCACACACATCACAGTTGCAGAACTACTGCACTGCCCAGTTAATTTGAGAGATGGCACATATTCTTTATAGCATCGAAGGAAAAAAATAGATGTGTTAAAAAAGACAGTGCTGTTTGCCAGCAGTAACACCTTTTTGTTCTGTCTGACAAGAACTAAAAATTGTCTTTGAAAATATGAAATGGGTTTGTTTGTTATTATATACAACAGCTGTGACTTCAGTGGTTTGAGCATCTTTGAAAAAGCTGCATATAGTTAACAGCCATCTCCAGCTCCTACACAGCAGAACTCATCATATTGCCGTGTAAATGTTAACAAATGGCAGTCCAGACTGTGTGAAATCCTCCTGCAACCAGATCAGCTGAATCTCTGAGGTTCTGAAAGAAGCCCACAGTTATTTCTCCAAGTGTTCAGTTAATGAGCCAACAACTGTTCTAACATCTCCTCTGAAATAGGAATCATCTCTTATATCAAGTTCATCTTGAACTTGTTAAGCATTTACGGTGTGCAGCAAATGACATCAGAAATGTGTAATACTAGATTTTGGTGTTTTAAGGTGATTCTGCTTTAGGAGATGCTGGGACTAATGAATGTGTGCATTTTACTCAACTTATTAGTATAGAAAAAATATATATATATAGTTTAGTGACTTACTACACACTGCTTATTTCTTAATTGAATAAAAGCCTAACATTCCTTAAAGCAATGCATTACCTGATGCCTGTCATGTCAGAGTTTTTGACTAAAATCGTATGTTTAAAAATGACTGAATTGTAGCCGTTTCGGTCAACCCCTAAAAATAATATTATGCACAATTTCAAGCGATATTGCAAGATGTCATGCTCAGAGCATGTGTTGTGAATGACTTTCAGCTACTACCATTTTAAATTTTAGGACAATATCTGTTAAATTGACTGTCATATAGCCATTTTTGTGTTGGCTAATGTTGATTAGGTGTGAAGGGATCTTGACTCCAAAAGTTAACCAGTTGTAAATGTACATCCAATGATTACTTTCTGGGAGCGTCATTAAAATATGTCCAGTGGCTTATGAATTGTTTCAGATCTTGCAATCAGCTAGTGCTCAGAGTATGTGCTGGGATTCACTCTTAGCTACTACCACACCAATGTTTAGCTCAGTATCTGTACATTTGGCAGAGTAATAGCCATTTCTGTCTTTGCTAAGGTCCCTTGGCTGTGGTTATGGTTAATGAGATGTTTTGCTGACAATATAGACAAATAAACACACACAAACACAGGCCTTTGGCAACAGGCTTTATTGGGTTTTAATCTGTCTTTGTGCACTGAGACAGGTTGTGTTGTGACTTGGTGTGTTAGTCAAATGAATCAAACTACAAATTGTGAATTCCTGTTTTGTAACTTCAATGTAATCATTTTGTTATTCACAATCTGGCTATTTTACACTTGACGTTAAGATCCAACATATTTTTTAACTTAATTTTAATATATTTTATTATGTTGCTGCACTAATTATATAATACCTGCAAAAAAGATCAGTGAAAATTTTGGTAGCCTTCAATATTAGCTGACTTGGTTTTGTCACCAGTGATGTTCCCGCCTCTGCTTAGAATTGCTTCAAAGTCACTGTTGAAAATATATTTACACTAAAAACACTAAAAACAGTCATGGTTTTCCTGAATAAAAAGGATTCAATTTTATCATGATCTTGCAGCCCAGACTCTAAATGTGGCAGCATTTCAGCTCCCGCAGGTTTAACACCAGAATCAGCACCAGGCAGGTTTACTGTGTTTTGTGTGTGTGGAGGGATCAGAATAACAGAATCGTTGTCGCTGCAAACAAGGGAGCACCACAAAAACGTGGGAAGCTTTCCCAGCACACCAAACTGTTCTCACAGCACAACGAAAAACCGTGCTGTCCTAGGACAGCATGGGCAGACGTGGGCACTTCTGCAGCCCAGGCTGGTCTGCTTTGTTTCTGGTTTCATCACAGCACAGCCTCACAGCGAGCAAACAAGCTCTTCCAATCAAATTGTGATTGACGGCTTGGCTGAGAACCTCGCCTCTGCTGTCGTCTACACTTTTCCTCGCCACAAGGAAATTATTTTTGTCATCTTACTTTCTCTCCTTCCCCACTTTAAACATGCCCCCTCCACTACTTGAGTCTTTCCTCTCATTTCCTGTCCCTTTTGTCAAGCACATTTAATTGGGTGTACACCTGTTGATTCTCATCTTTCCCCTGACTCCTCAATCTAAATGTTAATGTCACGGCTGCCCCCTGAACCAGTTCCCTGCAGAGCGGCACTCTCAGCCTGTCCGTGTGTTTATGTAGAACTGCTCACTGGATACCGATTGTTCCATGTTGCTGTTTGTTTCCTCACTCAGTCGATATGTTATCAGCAGACGGGGGCCACACTTGAGACACTTGAGCAGGAAATAAACTAAACTACTTCTAGGAATGCCGTTTGCAGATGTGTAAGGGCTGTTTTGGACACTTGTTCTGGCTATGTATCCTGCATACCCATGATGAGCATAGGGAATTGATAACATTGGTTATTAGTGGCTAATGTATTTTATTTTTTGTATCAAATGTTTATTTTGTTTAACCCAAAATGTATATTTTGCCTTTTATTTATCCAACTTCCTTGTCTTTCCCAATTTCAAATAGTTTAAAATAAATTGTAGACAGTGCACTCAGCACTAATGCACATTGTTTGTCAGCAATCAAAGGCTGATGAGTAAAATCTTCCTCAGAAAGATAAAAAATCTTGGCTCACCTGTACCAAGACATTTTTAACCAGACCTCATTGGACTTTTGTCATCGAACCATTTCAGGTCCGCAAAGGTCAGGGCAAAAGATGGGATCAATAAAAGTCCAAATCACAGCATAAATTTATACTAAAATTGCCAGTAAAAAAGGAAACAAATCACATTTTAACCCAGCAAATGTAAATGGGTCAATTAAAAATCTGAAAGTTAAAAAGCCTCAGCAAGCATGTTTTAAATTAATGTGTTAATGACAGCAGAGATTCACACCAGCTTCAGCACATCTCAGGCCAAGCCAGGAATGTAAATTTATTAGAACAGAATTAAAACAAGGGCTGAATGTGAATTTGTGTTAACACAAGCCTTCACATTTCCAGCTTTGCACAACTCTGTTCTTGATAAGATCTCAGCTTGAATCAAGCAGCTGTTTAAGGTTTTTGTTTTTTCTATTTGCCACGTCTGGACTGTCCATGACTGGCCTTTGTCTCACTGTGTTCCTGCTGTTTCAGCTTTCCTAAAATTGCTTGTCTCTTTCCCTCCTCCCCACCTTCCTTCACAGCTTGGCTTCTCAGTCCAACTTGCTCTTTGGCAGAGAGGAGGGCCTCTGCTGGTACTGTACTCTTTATACTTTAGATACACAGCTCCAGCAAGTCACTTTCCCAAAATATCTGCTGTTCAAATATCCTCAAAAAAAGATTTGACACTTAACTTTATTTTTTTTCTTTAATTAAAAGATATCTTAGTATGTGAAGAATTAAACAAAAATGGTTAATATAGGGGTGGTTGGTCACAACTCATGTTAATTACTTGTAAGAGCCAATTAGTTTTAGGTAAATAAACTGAAAGAATATATGTTTTTTTTAATGATTTTAACAACAAATATCACACTTCACAGCACAGTTAATAATACAGATAAATCTTTATTTTGTTTGGTTTTAATTTACCTTCCTTTTGTAGGCAAATTGTTTTTTTGTGTACATGGCTAAAGCATCAGTTACCAAAAAGGTTAATTGCACCAACACAAATAAGAAACCCTATCACAAGTTAGAGCTGACTAAAAGTGTTTAGATGTCTGGTTGAAGCTATGTCTGAAAGCACACAGAGATTCTTCTATATTTTTTTATTTAACTTTAATTCAAGAAAACTCACATAAAAACTAGTACAATAAATCTTTTACCATGAAAAAAAAACATCTTCAAGGCAGAATTTATAGCTCTAAAATGTTGTTTTTAGTTCTCACTTAAAGAAGTGTAAAGCAATCTTGCCAACGTCACTGATGCTGTTTTAAACTATCACCTTTGTATTTGCAATTTCGTTGTTGTACTTGTGCTTGTTTCTGTGGTCTTAAGCAAATTCCATATATTTCTTTAAAAAACAATTTAGAAAGCACATTCATCTGTCCATATTACATATGTCCACATTTTAATTGTCAATCTCGGATGCCTCTGAGTTTTGAACAGGTTTAACCTCCTATTTTGCACAGTGACATTTTAAGTAGCATTTTTGAACGTAACTTTATATTTTGACCCTGACAAAGACTTTCTAAAGTAATCCTTTGCCTATGTGGTTCTATTACCTATTATTGAATTACAGTTTCTGAGGTAGTGCTGTTTGAATGGCTTACATCCTGGCTCTTTATGCACTGAAATTCCTGCTTACAAAACTGTATTGTATGAGTGATGTAATAAGTGTATACACTATCCTTAAACACAGTGTATCAGGAGTAAAAAAGTTTCCCAACTGCCCCAACCTGATCATTTATACTCTTATTGCACCTCTATAGAGGCTTGTTGCTACTTTAAAGTCCATTAACCCTGTAACAATGCAAACACATGCAGTGATACAACAAAGATGATGTTCTAATTTTAAAGATAGATTACACCTGGCAGACTGAATCATTACATTTAGACCTATAATTAAAAAGCTGTTGATATTGCAGCTGAGCCACCTGCAGTTATTTTTGACTACCGCATTGCATTGCAAGGCAACATGTTTGCTGCTGTCCAGTGCTTTTTATATGCCGATATTTTCCCCTAAAGAGTAGATACTTACAAATTACTGGGCTTATGTCTGTCCTTTTTTTTTTTTTTTTTTAATAAAATAACAAATAATTTCTTAGCTTTATGTTGACAGAAATTTTCTGAAGCTAAAGAACACATTAGGATATTTTTATGTATCTAAAAAATATTTGTAAATGAGCTACCATTTTATTCTTCCACCAATTTTCTCCAATTATCTTCCTTTTCTGAAAACGATAGACATGCATATTTTATTGTTCAACTAAAGTATTAAAGTCTACTTTGTAGCTACAGTATTGCAGATTAACAACTGCCAGGACAGAGACCTGCAGCACCATGAGGCTTGCTTGTTTGAGACAAAAACAAGGAAGCAGAAAATGGTTAGCAATTAACATTTTGGCAGTAGGTTTACATAGGCATGAATATTATCTGTCCATAACTGAAGTGGAGGTCTGCAGGAATCCCAAAATTTGTGTCCTTTTAGCCAAGCATGAGGGGGTCTTTTTATCACCAATAAGTTGATTTTTAATGTGTAAATTTAGGTCTTCTTTAAAACATTAAAATAAGGGACCATTTTAACTAATCAATGTATTATTATTATTATCAAATCTAATATGAAACTCTTGCATAAGACACATCTATTGGAAAGTTTTTTTTTTTTTTATAATTATCAAGCAGAAAAGCAGAGTATTTTGGGAATCACATCCGCAGCTCACCACTCCTTACTATAATCAATTGTCTGCTGCTGGCTATGCTCACTGTGTTGTTAGTGTTGGGGGGGGTTAGCCCATTCGCTCTCACCTTCATCACTGTCACTGGCCTGCTGACTCGACCGTTTTCACTCGCCATAGCAACAGCACCCTAGTGGCACTCCCATCTATCTACCTGCACCAGCCTGAGCCACGACGTGCAGGTTTGATGAAGTGGGCACAGGAAGAGACGGACTGAGCCTCACTACCATTGGGTTCTGTGTGTGTGTGTGTGTGTGTGCATACTCAGGAGAAAAAGGAGCATTTGTATGTAGGACAGCAAGGGTGCACAACTTTAAGTGTGTGTGTCAGAAGGAGGAAGACAGTGAGCGCATTTAAGTGCCGCAGACCCAAATCGCCTGGAGGAAAGCTATCTTAAAGTCCCCTCTCAGTCTGCCAGTAATTGTGTGAATGTTAGAGATACAGTGCTGCAGATGGCTCATGATATGACATATTAGAAGCCACCCGAGGGGCGAAATTCAGTAATTGGGCGCTTCAAAATTCAGATCTATCATGTCATGCTGCAGGATAGGAGGAGATGGAACGCGCCCAATTCAAAAAATCATGTCTACACCGTCAACGGAACGAGCCACAGTGCAGCGTCAACACCCGGTGTCAGCCTCGGTGACAGGTCTGACTTCGCCTCCAGCCAAAAGAGGGGGTGAAAGCTGACTGTGAGGGTGGAGGGACTGATCAAAAGGGCTGTGGCAGGTAGATGTGGGGAGGGTGACGCAGAGGAAAGCTTTTTGGCACACCATTTTCACCCCAAGCATCTTGGAAAAGACGTGCACTGAAATTATCATTAGTGCAGCTCAGTCAAAAGCAGGAGTGTGTTCTTCAGGGCACGATCACACATCCAAAACTTGTGAACATGTTTGTGCAAATCTTTTCATATTTTAGAAATATTGTTAAAAAAAGTAGAACTCATCTTCACTGAAGTGTTGATTTTAGCCCTCGTTAATTTGAATCAACTTCCCTGAGTTTACTTTTGGCCCACAAACATCAGAAATGGAAATGAAACCCTGAGAAATGCTGTCAGCTGAGCCAGGGAGGGTTTTATGTAAAGTTATTGCATTCATTTAGTGATAATTCATGCTTTAGCAAAGTAATTGATCAACTTGTACTTTTTTTTTTCTTCATCTCTTAGGCTGTTTATATTAAATTGATTATTTAATTTAGACAGTCTGGAGTATATTTAACTGCACCTAAAGTCCCAATCTCTCTATGCCATAATGTGTTTGCTTGAATAGCAGTAACTTTTTTTGGTCAGAACTTTCTCTGTCAGTCTGTAGAAAATCCAAACGTCTCAGTTAAATCTTATTGCAACAATATTTAAAGAGCTGCATGTAATAAGTGCTTTATGGAAGGAAACCATCTTTTTAAAGTGTTATGTCACTGAATGTTGAGGTAAAAGATGATTTTAGCTGAAGAATTCATGAATGCAAGTCTGAACTGTACTCCAAGTAAAAAGAGCAGGTGTATGTTGAAAAAAAGTGACAGTCAGCAGATTTTCTTGCCAAGATGATTGAACAGAACAGAAACTCACTCAGCACTGATGCTCATATTTAGCTGTAAACGTTGACAAGCAAGTCCTGTGTTCACAAATTTATGGGCTGCATGGCTAACAATTCTGCTTCTTTGTGGCCTCAGATGTGGTTTTATGTGTCCTGTATGTCTGCTCTACATGTGCTGAGGTTCACCCATGCCTATATTTGTCTGGCCTTGGTGTTTTTTGTATCTGAAAATGCCTAGCTTTTTTTTTACTTGTCCACTGTATGTTTATCAGAATATTATTAGACATCCAGTTGACCATTCTTTGGATTTTTACTGTTGACTGTTTTTCATCTCTGTAAAATTTTGTCTGAGCTTCTGTTTTTGCTAACTGTGACTACATATAGTTTTGCAGTATCTTGCGGTCATAACGCTTTGTTCTTTTTTTTTTTTTCTCCAGGTCAGTGGGCCCAGTTCCTCAGAGTGCCACACTGACAGTCAACACAAACCCTAATGTCAACATCAAGTCTGAGCCCATATCACCAAACCGTGATCGCAGCACTCCCATTTCCATCGGTGGTGCAGGAGTGGGTGCAGGGGGTCACATCCAGGGACAAGGTTTGATTTCAGTCGCCTACCCTGGTACCCTGCGAGTGGAAGCAGGAGGCCAAGGCCGTTCACCCGTCGACAGCCTCAGCAGCAACGGCAGTTCGTTTGAGGGCAGCGACCGGGATGACATCCAGGGTCGAGGTGGGGGTACGGACTTCCACAACCAGGCAAGCGCCGGAGCCCAGCAGCCCACAATGGTCCTCCTGCGACCCTCTTCAGCTGAGCCTCAGGAGCAGGATGGGACAAATGTCAAGAGAATGAGATTGGATGCCTGGGTCACATAGAGATATATTGATGGACAAATGGAAGATGGAGATGTGTATTTGTGCTTCTGTACATGCTCCCACCAGCCCCAATCCACCCCCCACGCCTCTTCTTGACTAAAATCACAGAATAAGACCATTATCAACCCAGTAATTACACAGGAAACTCATTCATACAAAATACAAGCATGCAAACACACTCATGTTGCACTCTGGACACCGATGCTGAGTTGATGGCAGTGTTCATTCACGTTTGTACTTCGATGTCCTCAAACTTGTAAACACGAAACCCCCAGCAGGTTTAGCCTCCAAACCAGGGATTACTCATCAACAGAAGAAAACAATGGACTTGATTCAGTTGCATTTAAATAGATGTAAACAAAGGTTTTAATCAGACTTCATTTTGGCCACATGGACTACTATCTGACATCCTGACAGTTGCTGGCAGAGCAGACAAACAAACCAGATTTGGTTTCCCAGTGAGCCTTGGTGGGATTTGGTTTGTGGTTGATGATGTTGTCCCACCCTTGTGTCCTCACTGTTAATCTACAGTAAGTTTTGGTCTGACATGACAGTGCTGTGTTTAACAAGTGCCACTAAAAATATCCACATCATTTTGTACACATCTGCCCAGACACAGTTGTGTTGCTCTCTCTCGTTCTAGTTTCTAGTTTCTAGTTTCTTGTTTCTTCTCCCAGAGCCTGAGCTTTTCTTTTTAGTTTTGTCCTTCTGTCTTGACTGTTTAAAGTTTGAACTCATTTTGGATTTGAATTTGAAGACACTAAAAGAAAAAAAAGAAAGGAAAAAAACCTGTCTCTCTTCCCAACCATGCCGGCAGCTCTGTCAACAGGCCGGCTCTTTGGCCCTGTACAAGATTGACGACCCTCAGGTTGTTTTTTCAAGCGGAACCATGCAGTCTATCTGCAACACAAGGAACGTGATTTGTTGCTGAGGTAAAAGACTGCTTTTCTTTGAATCAGGGATGAGCTGCAACAGCTCAACGCCACGCTATACTCTTCATTTTCCCACATTGTGTTGACTACAGATGCTGAGAAAGGCTTGTGTGTTTGGTGTGTGTGTGTGTGTGTGTGTGTGTGTGTGTGTGTGTGTGTGTGTGTGTGTGTGTGTGTGTGTATACAGGTTTGTTACCTCAAATGTTTGTTTTTTTTTTTGTTTGTTTTGTTTTTTTAAGTGATTTGGACAAATGTTTGCTTTCAAGATTGTTCTTGAACACAACTGCAATGCACACAGCTGAAACTATTTTTATGATAGCTGATGTTCAAAGGGTGGGTGGTAGGGTGGGAGAATTGTATCATGTATATAAGCAATCTGTAACCTTTGTGGCTTTTGTGTGACAGGGAATAGGTGTTTTGAAGGTTGAAAAATAGGTCATATACAAGTATATATTTAAACAGCTTCAGACGGTTGCTGAGGCATCTTTGCGTCTGGAGCAAGAGACTACAAGAAACGACAGGGATTGTATATAAATATACTATATGTTCGGCAGGATATCCCTTAACAAAGCAGAAAAAAGCAAATATTGATTCTCAGTGGATCGGTCTGTCTTTTTAAAATATTATTTATGCGTGTATATAAAGTGTAATATGTGGATGAGCCAAGAGAGGGCGCTGCCGAGGCAGCTAGGGAAGTCATGGTGGCTTGGACTGTTTTTGAGTGAGCAATGGTTAGGACTCTGTCACTGATGGAGTGCACTTTACCTTAACTCCCAACTCAGACACCTTACACACCTAATCTAAAGACACACAAACACACACACTCACACTGAACACACTAAGGTATGGCTGATATACCTGGGTAGAAGTTCTCACAATATAATAATAAGCAGAAATAAAACATTTTTAAACCCTACTTTATTTTGATCCTAATCATTAAGCATCATGGCCTCTAATGGCTACTTTTGTGAATTGCCTGTTTAAAATGAATTTAATGTATTTCATTGACAAGAAAACCTACTTCAAACACCTGGGCATCACATCTGTATTCTTAACATTATTTGGGTAACTGGGTAATTATTTAAAACATTACCCATTTTAAAAATTGGAAAATTTATTGAACATTTTTCTTTTCTCCTTTGCAAATGGCTAAGATGTATAATTTATTGAGAAAAATTAGAGTTATAAACTACAAGTGATATTTTTTCTGATTAATGAGATATTCAGACTTGACTTTTTTACATTCAACAACAGCTACTTCTGTTCAAAATGAATAGAAACTAAAGCTCAATGATGAGTTTTGTTGTTTTACATCAGATGATGATTATTACCCATCAGATATTTTTCGTGTCATACATAAGTGTTGAATATTTGGAGTTCGGTTTTAACAAAAAATCCCAGTTATCTTATAAGCACATGGCAGTCACACTTTAGTACACACTCACTCACACACAGAGACAATTAATAAAAGATTAAGCAAGCCAAGGAAGTTTCCCACCCCCTTCTTTCTTTAGATATTTACCTTGTTTCCTCTTATTAAAACCCATGTATCTATATTTAAGGACCTCTCCTTCGCCTGTCACTGGTTGGCTGTAGTTTTATATCATGGAGAGTTTTGAATAAGACTATGAAGGAAGAATGATGTGAAGGATGTCATTTTTTACTCTATAAAAGTGTCAAGTGGTGATTTAGGGCTTAGTGGGTAGATTTTTCAAACCGTGGTGGTCAAAAGTGGAACTTTGTGTTTTTATTTTTTCCTAAAAGCACTCAGTCTGCATCCATTTGCATCTGAAAAGCACTGAAGGCAGAGTTTGGGTATCGTTGGATCTTAAGCCGGAAGTTTCAAAGCGATTCTTGATCTTTTAATGACTACCTCCCAAATCCTACACAGACTTGTCGACTTTGGGCTTTACCACATCCAACCACTGCATCCTTCTCATGGGCAGGCCTTCGTCACCTCCTCCTCACCCCTCATCAATCACTCACTTTGGTTTTATGTATTTTTCAGTGGCTTAATCTCAAAGCCACACAAACACACACACATGCATGCACACATCATCACACACTCCTCTTCGGTTTGCTCCATCCAGATAGCGGGTCTCAGCGCCAAGATGAATTTATATTAGTCTGGGGTCATTTTCCACGGGTAACACAAGCTCCCCAGCTGCACTATTACTCTTTCTTACACTCGCAGCTTCATCACACACTACTTAGTTTATAAGTAATTTCTCATTTTCTTTATCTCAGTGTGTCACTCACTCACACACCCTCATCCTCTCTGTGACAAGTCTCAGTGTCAATAATGCTTTTCTGAGCATGTGGAAGAGTGGACATAAATCCCCCGAGTGTAAAGATTAAGACTCTTGTGTCCTGAGCGTTGAACAAGATCAAAAGAAATAATTAGACCCCATTTCATTCAGCAAGAAGTTTTGTTTGTCAGTGGACTGATGAGAACTCTTCATTGAACAACAGTAAGGGTCGCTGTAATCATAAAACAAAAAGAAAATCCTGCTGGGAAACGGTTCCAAGGACATAGGTCCCCTTCGCCCATTATAAAGCAATTTAAAAAACTCCTGTAAAATGATGTTTAGAAGTCTCGCTCACTTTCCAGTGTTAATTTGTGCTGGTGACAGTCTGTTTTAATAGTTTTCTGAGACTTTATATTATTATTATCACTATGATCACCATTACCACAGCCTTCACTGGTGGTACATGTCATGAGATAGAAATCTGCATTTCTTTGTGTATGTTTTGTTTTATTTGAAAGTTGATTTTATTTTATCATATGAAAATATCTTATAAATATATATTTTTGCTTTCTCTTCTCTGGGTTTGTTTTCTTGAAAAAAGGGTGTTACTAGTTGCACGATTTTTTTTTGTTTGTTTTTGTTTTGTTTTTTTTGTTGTTGTTTTTTTTGACTTGACACAACACAAGCTTAGTGATGTTATAATCTGTGTGGATAGAGGCAACGAACCGCTTCAGTGCTGCAACGTTTCAGTCAATTGTTCAAACCTCTCAGCCCACACATGGTAACATGGAGGAGGGAATTATGAGAGGCAGCAAAGACACGTCTAACTTATTTCTGACTAGACACAATGATGTCAATGCATGACCGTTTTAAAACAAGAGAAAGTGAATCATGTTATAGGAAATACAATGTAATATTGTCACAAATACACATCACGCAGGTCGACATTTAAGTAAAAAATAATTGAAGTAAAAGTTTTAAGTAAATTATAGCTAATATATTGTGTTTGGCTAGTCAGCTTTTTTTGTTGTAAAGATAATTTTGTTGTTTTTTGGAGAATGATATACAATTTGTGTATATTTTCATAAATAAAGTATGCACTGATGTTATTACAAATTCTATACTGCTTTTACAAAAAAAAGTGTTTGTTATTGTACCAAAGTATCCATTGGTCCCTGCTTACCCTCCTCCCGTTTTTGCGTATGTTTTACTGTATTTTATATATTAAATAGACAAGTTGACCTAAAATGTGAGTTTGTCATTTCTTCTTAGCTTCTTCCAGCACTACTGTGATGTGTTCACTAGAGGGCACTGTCATGTTTGGTTCTGAAGGGCTGACAAAGTCCCCTCCCTATACACACACACGCAGTGAAATATGTTTATTATTGGTTTAGTTTAGCTTTTTATTCTAAATTAAAACAGTATTTTTGGCAAGTGTTATTTTTTCAAACCTTGCTGACTCACTGAGCCAATGTAGCTTCAGATCAATTAAATGTCACATCTTATCCCCTCTGAAGAGAAATATAGTCTGAACCTCAACTCAATTTTAAGCTAGGGTGAGACCTTCACCAAAAGAATGCCCAGTCTTCTTTACAAGCAACATTGTAAAGAATAGTGGGCCTAAATTCCTCCACAATGATGTAAGAGACTGATAAGGTTATAGAATAGAGAATTATTTTAAGTTGTTGCAGCTAAAGGTGATTCTTCAGGAAACTGAGTCATGTCCTTTTATATGCCTTCTGCATTTTGATGTCATTTCTGTTAAAAACACACAGTGGACGATGCCATTTTTCCCTCATTTATTGGAAGCTTTATTTTTTAAACAAGTGGCTAACAGAAAAAAACTTAAAGCACTCTATGGAGTCACAGTCTGCTGTGGGTGATTTTTATTGGCTACTTGCTATTTTACATTTACATACTCCTTTTTTTTTTTTCCATAAGCCTCCCATGGCCTTCGAGTCCCAAAGTTTTAAGAACTTCTACTCCTCTTCATCTCTCTATTTTGAGGGCTTCAGGAGGGTTAAAGCAAGAAACCTTGATTGCATCTATCGGTCTGTCTGTCTGTAATGTCAAAAATAATTTTTGACATTTTTTTATTTTATTTTTCTCTGTTTTCTGATATTAACGCACATATTTTTGATGTATTTAATTCTCCGTGAGAAGTGCAGGCTGAACATATTTAATGGATTGAAGCTGAAGGGGAATGTGTGGCAAAAAAAGAGACGACCAAAGAACTTCTCATCCAGCCCAACCCAGGTCTGCCAGGGCTGACCACAGGTTGGCATCCGGTACAATGAGCTGGTTCCAGAACAGTTGTTGAGCTCATTCCTCTGGCAAACACACTTACACCCTCCTGGCTCATCATACCACTAAGACAGCTGAGTCAAAAGTCATGCTGGACAGCTTGGACATTGTCTTCTGGACATACCACCCTGTTTCCTGCTGACATTTTCTGGGGGGTGATCCTGCAATCCCACTCTTTACCATCCTGTTTTCACCTTGATTCAGATACCTGAGACATAAATCTGTGAAGTTAGCTTCATATCTGTGGCTGTTTTGTGACTGTGTGACGTGGACGCTCTGAGACACAACAGTTGAGGATCGGATGTCTCTGAATCACCCTGATCTCTGTGCCTGTGGGCGTGGTCTGTCTGCATCTAATTTAATTTCTCCATCCTGATTGAATTACTGTGTGGGCATCTGCTGACAAACACACAGTGACCCAAACTAGTGGAAGAACCAAGCTACAGTGACCTTTAAATTCTGATGATTGCTGTTGAAAAACATAGAAAATCATCTTATGAAACCATCCTCGTTTTACTTTAGGTTTAAGTCATTCTGTCTACTGGGCAAAAGGTGAAACATAAACCACCATCTATGATGAAGGGATTTTGTAAATCCAGACTTTTGATAGTATTTATCAGTCATTCATGGTTGTAATTTTATGCATTTGCTGTATTACAGATATTTCTCTAACATCAAGCAATGTTGCATTACCTTTTTTATATATAAAACAACAATTAAACATTTAGTTTTACCTAAAACTTATAAACAATGTGATGTGTCATATAGACATGTGTGGGACTGCAGTGGCTTTTGTCAGTATGAGCATGAACACAAATATTCAGGTCACACTAGTTTCTAAGATTATCCTCTCAGATTATTTGAGTTTAAATGCATTATTTGTGGCTCACTGCTGTGGTTTCACTCATCTGTCTGATGACTAATAACTTGCAGCTGTTATTAGCAGATTGCACACTGCAGTGCAACCCTTGTTCTATTTTAATGCATCCCTTTGACTGGTGGTTTGATTGGCAGGATTTGATGGTGGTTCTTCAAAGTCACATGCTTACCCATACAAGGACAAAAACTGGGGCTTGAATGGGGCATAGCAGTCCTGTGAAGCAGCTGCACATGATGCAGATAGTTGGAAATAGTGTAGTTTGCTAACAGAAAGGCAGCAAGGATCAGCAACAATTTAATAATAAGAGCAATTTTGTCTTTGTTGTGGTCAGAGGTCATCTCACTCTTTTGTCATCTTGCAAAAAATTCAACATCTTTACTTTCTATATAGGAATAAGAGAATCAAAGTTAGTAATTGAAACGTTTTTTAAAGCCTGTGGTTAAGTGAAAGTGAAGACTGTTGGCACAGAAAAAGAATGCTACTGCTGCTGATTTGAGCATACAGGCATACACATACAGGCAACACGTGTTGCTAAAAAGAATGGCTGTTACATGTAGGGGACTTTATAGAATAAGCAGCAGTGAATAAACTTGTTAACTTACCATAACCCTATTGTAAAGCCCCCAGTAGTTTCACTTTTCATACAATTCTAAGAATAATTGAATGTGAATCAATGCAGGAATATCATTCAGGACCATAAAACTGGTACCATGAATGTTGATTGGGGCTTTTCACTTGCAGCTCTTATGTTTCTCCATATTAACTGACCTGAGGTAGCTATAGAAAAAGAAAAAGTTGATACACCTCCCCCCTCCTCAGTCCAGTTCTGCAGTTTCTCCATCAATCACCTATAACATGGGGAGTAAATCAATAGAGATGGATGATAGATGACAGATGGCCTTCAGAGTGTGTATGTGTGCACACATTCACAAAGTGATAAAAGAGGTGTAGGTCTTTGTAAATGCACTTTTAGTAACACACCTCCCCCATGACCAATAGATATTGGTCATGGCTGGACCAATGGACACCATTAGGGATTTCTGACTCTTTTTTTAGATGGAAGTCTTTCTTGATCAATGAATTGTTGCAAATGACTGTGAGGTAAGATAATTAAGAAAACATTATTGCCACCTAAATTGGCTGAAGTTATAAAAAGACCAAACAAATAAAGATATATTTCAGCTGGTAGTGTTTTTTTTCAGCTGGTAGCGTGGTTCACACAGAACAAGTTCAGATTTTGTGGATAAGTTTCATCAAACATTATAAAAATAATAATACTTCATTAACTGCTTTGCTAAGTTTTGTTGTAACCTGGGAGCTTAAATCTGGCATGCAGTTAACATGTTACTGAATGTCGATATAAACTCAGCAACAAGGTTTTACGTTGCCAAAGGAAATAATGATTCATGTGAGCATGAAGAGAAACATCCCAGGTGGTTAATTAGTTGTGCCAAATGTCTAAGAGTCTGTGTGCTAAGCCAGTGTTACTTTAACTATGTTAGTACTTATATATCTCAAAAGTAAGTATTCCCTAGATAGACTCTACATTGTTATAAGGAGGCCACATTGGTTCATTATTTTTTTAACTCCTAACCAAAAACCTTTGTGACAGATTAGTAATTATAGACCAAGTCACAGTTACAAATAATTTGGTTCACATTTATTTAGTGATTGCTCTCATAAAAAAAAATACAACTTTTTTTTCTAATCATCATCACAATCAGTAATTTTAAAGTATTTTTACAGGTAAAAATGTTCTATCGATTGGAGAACATGAGCATGTCAGTCTGCTGTTGTAATGGAATTCCTGCGCTGCAGTGTTGTCACACTGAATGCAACCATCTGCAGTTTTCTTCCTCACTTAATGTCCCACCAAGAAGATTTGGTCACAGAGCACCCACTAAAATAGCAATCATTGTTCAGTAAACTGACTACTGAAAGACGCAGAGGAGGGTGTTGGGCTGGAAATGCATGAAGAAGAGGTGAAGTCACATAGTTCATACCTTTTGCAGGGGAATCACACGGGTTGAATGAATGCTTGTCAAAAACCCTTGTGAGACTTTGTCGACTTGCCTGCTGCAAGGTCAGTCAAACTGGCATGTTGCCAAGTCCAAGAACACACACCCACAGACCTTCACAGCCTTTCATAGTGCAAACCCCAAAGGAAGGACAGTTGAATGCTACTGGAAAGCTACAAGCAGCTGCTTTCTGTCAAAGATGCAACTTTTTTCTGAGTCAAAGAGAAACGTTGTAGTTTTAGAAGTCACTTATCCTTTCATTAACAAGTTATTTTGTCTTTTCTTTTTTTAAATGACAGACATTTATAAAGTTTTCATCATCAGCTTTCTTCTGTTGGTACTCATTTTTGTATTTTATGGGTCATCCATACAGCCATCTATCCATTTTCTTTACCTGTGTTTCTATTCATGGTCACAGAGGAGCTGGTGTCTAGCTCCAGAAGTCATTGTTCAAGAGGCAGGGAACAAGCTAGACAGGTTGCAGGTCCATCACAGGGCATTTTATAGGTCAGTCATGAGTTTTTATAATTTCCTCAAAAAACATTTACATTTTTAAAATTTCTTAACACTCAAATTTCTTAAACGGGAGGACTTGTTGTACTTAGAAATCTCTTTTCTTATACGGTGATTATGCTTGCACACAATGTAAACAATTTGTCCATGTTCAACAAATGGAGGACCATCTATTTCACCTACAAATGATATACTGTTATTTAGTTTTTTTATATAGCTTGTTTTTTATATAGCTGGAATGCTGTTTAAGATTATCTGTAAAAGTAAAGAGATTCAGGTTTTTACTAGTTTTCATTATCAGTTTTGCATTATGCGTTTCTGTATTTAACAAAAAATGTAAATCCTGCATGTTGGGGCTGAATTACTGATCAGTATTCTTTTTTCAGTATTCCACAAAACACACATTCAATTGATTATTCTATCAGAATTATTACAAATTTCTTATTAATTCATTTAATAATATAAACTAATAAATAATTCAATGAAATGCCTGGATACATACCACAAACAAAAAAGACTCAAAGATTTCAAACAAGACACAGAGCATATTATGAGTCTACGTTTTATTTTCTACTGTAAATGTACCATAGATTAAATAGACTTTGTTGGGGGGTAATTAGTTGATTTGGGAGAACATATCAACTATTCAGTCTACATGTAAAACATGCAAAGACAAGTGAATTTTTACCTAACAAAGTAAACGGTCCAAGTGAAATAGCAGCTCTACAAGGACTCCTACCCTCCTGGTCTTATTGATTTCTATTAGCCAGCAAAATCAGATTTGGCACTCATCAATAACTGCTTTGACTTTCAAATGATTTTCTTTGTTCTTTCTTTATACTTTTTCTTCATGCAAACAAGCGCAATCTTCTTCTATAACATGCACACTAAAAGACTGAAAGGTCTGAACAATAATGAAGGAAGAAATTGTTGGAAAATATGTCAGTTTAAGAAAAGAAATCATATCTGTGTTGCAAGAGCTGGCATATTGGACATCCTGTAGACATGCACCAAGGCATGACTTTGGTTTTTAATGTGAACACATCCTACAAAAAACACAATTTCTCCCCTGACGAACACATTTTGTATCTAAAAGCTAATTAAACCCTAACTCATCACTAGATTAGACTGGTTCTTCTCCAGATGACCAAGACTCAGCCTCAACTTCAGATTCCTCAGAATGGACCGACACTTTCTTCGCTTCCACATTCTTTTTTTCCTGCTCTTCCATGGCACCCATGGCTTTAGATGAGTCAACATCTGACTTGGAGTTTCCATTATTCACATTTGAGTTTTCCAAATTCCCCCAAACTTTGTTGTCAGCGAATTCATGATTCTGATTAGTTTGCTCAACTACTTCATTACAGGGATCATCTGGTTTATAAGCAGCTCCGCTCTCTAAGGAAGACACCCAGAAATCATTCTTTACATCAGAAAGGAAGAGGCTATGATGGAGGCTGCTATCTGTTACATCTTTCACTATGAAGATGTCATTTTCACTGGGTACATTGTCAAGGAACATTTCAACTTCTTGATGGATTGTAACATCATCATCAGCTAATTCTGGTATGTTTTCATGGTTTTCATCATGTTTGGTTTGGTCTCTGACTTCTAACACTTGTGCTGGTTTTTCTAAAACTTCCCATTCAGCTGTTTCTGCAGGAAACTTGTGAAAGTCCTCAACATCCTTAATGACATTTTCTTGACAATCTTTGGGTGTTTCTTCAGGTAGGACCTCCGTGACCTCTGGGGCAGCAGGTACATCATGTAGGTTTTTTTTATCTACTTTCACAAGAACCAAAGAGTTTGGATCCTCTGGGTTTTTTCTGTCTTCCATATCCTCCATTTCAGATCTCTTGAAGAAATCAGTAAAGCCAGAAGGATCTTCTGTTACATCAGCATCAGACACCATGTAGATATTATTTTCACCCCCTTCCTCTTCTTTCTCTGGCTTATCCATGGTTTCTGGATCTTTGTGTTGGACTTCTTCATCAGCTATAGTGTTTGATGGATACATCACAGCATATGGATCACTAAACATTTGGTTGTCTAAAGCTCGATCTAGAGTTGATGATATGTGTTCATGGTTTTCACTCATTCCAGGCTCACAGGAAGACGAGCAGTCTGCTTTTGCTTTTTTAGGCTCTGCCTGCTCATTCACCTCCTCTACAAACTTGTCATCCATTTGTAAGATTTCTTCTCTGATTTGTTGCTGTCCAAAATGAGCTCTGTATCTGTCTGTCGACAAATTTTCTAACTCCTGTTCCAAGACTTTGACCATCGCCAACTCCTTGTCATAGTCTACATCAGTGTGTACATTGGCTCCAATTAACTCTTCAGTTTCATTTTCTCTATCAGTCACCACTGTAACATGCTCACCTACTATTGTACCTTGGCTGACATCCCTGTCTTCAACATGAGTGTATCCCCGATTATAGTCCACATCTATTGTTTCCTCTTCAACTTCCTCACACAGATCTTCCATAGTACCAAATGTCTTTGACTTGCCATCACTCCATGTTCCCATTCCTGCCTCATCCATCTTTTTTTCCTGCTCACCTTCACTGGACTCACTCTCATCAATGTGTGATGCTTGAGTATTGGCATCAGTGTCGTCGCTTTTGTATCGAATCAAGGGACGAGTGTCAGCAAGAGTGTTTTCCTGAGCATAGCTGTCACTCTCCAGCTCCGTCCTCCATGACACAGAGACATTCTGAGAGTCCTCTTCATCATTTTCCTCTTCTTTGTCAGGAGATGAAGCATGTCCTTGGTTCATTGTAGTATCTTGTCCTTCATCTACTTGCATTAGCATCATCGAAGAGGTCATATTGTCAATCTGAAGAGCTTCTTTGTTCTCTTCCTCTGGTTCTTTTGCTGATATGTCTTCCTCTGGCTCAGCATGCTGCTTTTTTTCTTCATTTTTTACTTCATCGTCTGTCCTTAAATTGACCTTCCTCTCTATGACGCTGTCCCACGTATCCATCTCTTCTCCATCTGGGTACAACTTATCCTCAACTTCTTTTCCATTTGTTCTTACCATAGAACTGCTCAATTCTTGTTTTATTGACACAAAATAATTGTTTGAAATGTTTTCATCCATTTTGTGATCTGCCACTTGGTTAAAAACTGTTTCTACAGATTCACATTCGGATTCCAGACTGCTTGGTCTGGATTCAAAGATTGGTTCAAGGATGGCTTCGGTTTCAGAATCTGATGTCTCCACTTGCATATGCTCTACCTCTTCATCAACATGCTGTATCATCATGGAGGCACCATCTTCAGCCTGTGGCTGTAGCACATTGTCTTTTTCACTTATTCCCTCAAAGGCCACCTGTTCCAGTTCATCTGAGACCGGGTTGAGTTCTTCTGTCTCTTGAAAACTGCACAATGTAAGGCTTGGTGTTGTGAAGTCATAGAGACCAGCTTCATTATCTAAAAGTGGCTCATTTCTGAGGCCAGACTCAACCTTCTGACTAACAACTGACTCAGTCACCATTTGTTCCTCAGCAAGTTCAATATCAACAATGTTCCTCTCCTCTTCATCATTTTCCTCCAAGATATTAAGGGGTGCCTCTTGCTCATTAGAAGGCAATAAAGGCTCTGCATCTGTGACTTTCTCATGCTCCTCCTGTGATCTAAAGTTTTTAACATCTTTATGCTGAACACTTTTTGGATAATGGCCCTCTAATGTTACTGATTTTACAGTATCTGTCTCTGCAAGTTTGCTTGAAAACTTTAGGGTTTCATTTAAAGTTGCAGGTTTTGTACTCCTGACTTGTGTGGCCATTCCTTTGGATCCATTTATACTGAGGACAGATGAGGGGAAAGTGGTCTTGAAGCTAGCCGACAGCTGGGTCTGGTAATTCTTTTTAACCCCATGAGGTCTCAAAACTGCATCTGTGGAAAAGAGAACTCATGAATAAACAATGAACTAAGCTACTGTAATAATAATAACATGTACAGATGCCTCATGAACATATGGAGATTAAATTAAAGAAACCTTATCACTTAGGGAATTCTACTGAATATTCTATATTGTAAGGTATCTGATATTCCCACAGAATACTGACTGGTGTGTTGGAATAAATAAAGGGACTCTACATTACCAAAGCATTATTAAAATGCATGTTCTCAAGTCAGTTTGAACACTAATGGGGAGATATTGATTGTCATTTCCTTTCACTGCAGTCCAGGATATGGGAAAGCAAAGGCGTATAACTCAATAACCAGTGGGGATTTTGGTGGCTAATATTACAGGACCCAAAGTGCCTACCTCAGCCCCCTTCATCAAACCCCCACCCCACCACCAGTCTCCAGTAAGACAAATTCGATTACAATCCCCATCAAACATGCCTTCCACTCAGAGGTGTTTTTACTTAGACAAAGTGAAATGATACTTTGAGAAAAAGGGAGTATCAAAGTACATGGAGGAATAGACATAAAGGAGACAATTCATGTGACACAAATCACAGCAGCAGTAAAATGACAGCCATAATGCCTATTCTTTACTTTGATTACCTCTGATGGAAATATTTCTTGGCTTCTGTGACAAAGCCACATCTGCCCTGAGGCCTTCACTATCCAGCAGAGCTCTGTGGAAACAAACAACATGAGAAAAATTACATTCTAAAGTTGCTCAGCTTTTAACACACATGAATAACGTGACGTTTAAAATTTGGTGGAGTTGATGCTGCACACAGAGCTGTGGGTGGGAAGAGGAGCGCTGCTCTGGAGCAGCAGCACACTGAGGTCTGTTGTTATGGTAATGAAGGAAAGGCCCCATCTATTGAGGAGCCATCTGCAGTGCACAAACCTCTACCATCAATTCCTCACACCACACACACACACACAAAGCCACAAATGACAGCAGATATTGCAAGCAACTCATGCAGCACTAATACAATTGTTTCTATTCACACATGTGGATCACCACAGCCTCCATTCCTACACATATTAGCTACATTGATCCAGTTTATTCAAAATATTAAAAGGCATTGTTGAAATAAAATTAATTATAACAAAAGCTTCACATGAACTAAATGATTCTGAGATTTTTCCTCTAGTCATATCCTCTCCCCACCTGCTCCCCTGTGCTGTTACTCTAGACTCCCATAGCTCATAAATCGGCAGCTTCTCACAGAAAAGAGCAAGGGTCAATACTCTGAGGAGGGAGGGGAAATGAGACACTACTATAGAGCTATATAATGGATATGTTACTCTGTCTAAGACATGAGATGCTGATGTTAGAATGACGCCAGTCCAGACGGCTGTTCTTGCTGCAGACAGCTCTTTATCAGCTTCTCATTCTGATGTACATTTTTGTTTCTGAGCATCAGCTTTTGAATGTGTTTAATCTATTGTGTAAACCACAGTAGAGGTTGGGTGTAATCTCACAACTCCAAAATTGTCCTATTTTCCAACAATTTATTTTTTATTTTATATTAGTTGTAATAAATTTGAGATTCATTCATTTACTAAATGAACAAATTATTCAGTTTCAAGTTTCCAATGCAAAGTGCTAGTCCTCAAATACCTTATTTGCTGTCAAAAACCCAAAGATGTTTATTTTACAAAAGTAATAAAAAATAATTAAATTAGAACTAAAATTGTTTAAAAGGGAGCAAACAAAAGTTTAAAGGTACTTATGGCAAAGTATTAAATCAAACATAAAAAGGGTATCCTGGGCTATATCAAATGGTGCAGTTTAAATGAGTTTACTCCAGTCATCCCCTCCCTGGGCTGCCACCTTATCGTGGTGGATAGGTTTGAGTGTCCCAATGATCCTAGGAGCTATCTTGTCAGGAGATTCTTGCCTCTGGTAGGGTCACCCATGGCAAACATGTCCTAGGTGAAGGATCAGACAAAGTCCAGCTCAAAGATCTCTTATGATGAACTACATTTTTAGATGCAGTGTTCCCTCGCCCAGAAGCGGATCACCGGGGCCCCACTCTCGAGCCAGGCCTGGAGGTGGGGCTTTCACCCATGGAGCCCGACCGGGCATAGTCCAAAGAGGAGATGTGGGTCCCCCTTTCCATGGGCTCACCACCTGTGGGAGGGGCCAAAGGGGTCGGGTGCAATGTGCAACGGGTAGTGGCCGAAGTTGGGGACCTTGGCGGTCTGATCCTTGGCTACAGAAGCTGGCTCTCGGGACATGGAATGTCACCCACCTCTCTGATGGGGAAGGAGCCTGAGCTGGTGTGCGAGGTCAAGAGGTTCCGACTAGATATAGTTGGACTCACCACAATGAACGGCTCTGGCTCTAGAAACAGTCTCCTTGAGAGGGGTTGGACACTCTTTCACCCTGGAGTTGCCCCTGTTGAGAAGCGCAGGGCAGGAGTGGGCATATTTGTTGCCCCCTATCTTGGTGCCTGTACGTTGGGATTCACCCCGATAAATGAGAGGGTAGCCTCCCTCCGCCTACGTGTGGGGGGATGGGTTCTGACTGTTGTTTGCACTTATGCATCTAACAGCAGTTCAGATTACCCACCCTTTTTGGAGTCCTTAGAGGGTGTGCTAGAGAGCGCTCCTCATTGGGACTCCCTTGTTCTGCTGGGGGACTTCAACACTCATGTGACCAATGACAGTGAGACCTGGAGGGGTGTGGTTGGAAGGAACAGCCACCCTGATCTGAACCCGAGTGGTGTTTTGTTATTGGACTTCTGTGCTCATCATGGACTGTCCATAATGAACACCATGTTCAAGCATAAGGGTCTTCATATGTGCTCTTGGCACCAGGACACCTTAGGCTGCAGTTCAATGATTTACTTTGTTGTTGTTTCATCTGATCTGCTGCCACATGTCTTGGACACTCGGGTAAAGATAGAGGTGATAGAGAGAGCTGTTAACTGACCACTACCTGGTGTTGAGTTGACTCCGATGGTGGGGGAGGATGCCAGTCACACCTGGCAGGCCCAAACATTTTGTGGGGGTCTGCTGGGAACGTCTGGCAGAGTCCCCCATGAGACAGAGCTTCAACTCCCAACTCCGGCAGAGCTTTCAACACATCCCAGGGGAGGCGGGGGATATTGAGTCTGAGTGGGCCATGTTCCGTGCCTCTATTGTCGAGGCGGCTGACTGGAGCTGTGGCTGCAAGGTTGTTGGTGCCTGTCACGGTGGCAACTCTCGAACCTGCTGATAGACACCAGCGGTGAGGGATGCTGTCAGGCTGAAGACGGAGGCCAATCGGGTCTTTTTGGCCTGTGGGACCCCGGAAGCAGCTGATGGGTACAGGCAGTCCAAGCAGAATGCGGCTCGGGTGGTTGCTGAGGCAAAAACTTTAGCATGGGAGGAGTTCAGAGAGGCCATGGAGAACAACTTCCGTACAGCTTCGAGGCAATTCTGGTCCACCATTCAGCATCCCCGGGGGGTCGGGGGTGAAGCGGTGCACCATCAACACGGTTTATGGTGGGGATGGTGTGCTGCTGACCTCAACTCAATTCAAAGACTTCTTCAATCCCACCAGCATGTCTTTCAGTGAGGAAGCAGAGCCTGGGGACCTTGGGTCGGGCTCTCAAATCTGTGGTACTGAGGTCACCGAGGTGGTTAAAAAAGCTTCTCGGTGGCAAAGCCCCAGGGCTGGATGAGATTTGCTCAGAGTTCCTTAAGGCTCTGGGTGTTTTGGGGCTATCTTGGTTGACACGACTCTGCAATATTGTGTGGACATTGGGAGCAGTCCCCCTGGATTGGCAGACTGGAGTGGTTGTCCCCCTATTTTAAAAGGGGGTCCGCAGAGTGTGTTCCAACTATAGAGGGATCACACTCCTAAGCCTCCCTGGTAAAGTCTATTCAGGGGTTCTGGAGAGGAGGGTCCGCTGGATAGTCGAATCTCGGATTCAGGAAGAGCAATGGGCTTTTCGTCCTGGTCGTGGAACACTGGACCAGCTCTATAACCTCAGCAGGGTCCTGGAGGGTGCATGGGAGTTCGTCCAACCAATCTATATGTGTTTTGTGGACTTGGAGAAGGCGTTCAACCGTGTCCCTCGCAGAATCCTGTGGGGGGTACTCCGGGAGTATGGGGTACCAGGCCCTTTGATACGGGCTGTTAGGTCCCTGTACGACCAGTGCCTGGGACCTAACAGCTTGGTCTGTTAGTAAGTCACAAATTGCTTAGAAATGTTTGAAATTCAAGAACACATTAACCATCCATAAGAAAAATATTGTGCAAATTTTGTTTTTGTCTTTATGATTATTTTTTTTAAGTAATCCTAATCAGCCCTCTGGTCTGTGCACCTGTATGTTGTTACTTCCAGGCAGAGTGACATCTTCAGCTGCAACAGGTCACGGTTCTCCTGGAGGAGGTGATCAATTTGCTGGGCCAGCTCTACCTTCTCCATCTCCAAACCCTCTAAGTGCTCCTACACGAACAGGAAGTCAAACAGGATAAGAAAGTAATTAAAAACAGTGAAACTTATTTTTGTGCAGTTTACCATGAAACTAAGCGAACTTTGTTTTGCTGTCAGTCATACTATGTGGTTTGAAGAACAAACAAAAGAATTTAGAGTAGTAAAAACTGCAAAAATTAACATTTCAAATCCAACCTGCTGCATAAGCATTTTAAAAGAGCCATCGTTGTTTTAGAACTGCCAAAAACTTCTGAGCTTTAGGTACTACACCACTCAGATCTCACAGTGACCCAGAACTAATCCCAACAACCCCAATCCTAAAATATGTACCTCTCATTTGCTTTCATACCCAAATGTTTTTATTGCATCAGAATTTTAAATGAACCAAGAAAGCACAGCTCAACAATGCTGTGTTAAAGCACTTTTTGCCATACATTTATGTATTAAAACGTGTTTGAATATTATGTGTAAAGTTTTTTTTTAAATACACTGTACAATTTTCCCCAGCATTTGATAAAACCAAATGAATATACATTCAACAGTAGATGTGCCTAAACTACATTTTGTCTGACCTCAGGTCTGAGGCTAGTACTTTTGAAGTGTTCACATTGAGCTGTGGCTTGTTATTACTTTATCTCAGATGAACATATTGTTTCACAATTTAAGCCTGACTAATTGCACATTGCCTGGACAGTCACTGCTAACTTCATGAGGACTGCTCAGAAGCAAGTAAGTTCTCCAACTTGTTTGTTCTCAGAAACCTCAAAAGAAT
The DNA here is from genome assembly GCA_028566095.1 of Kryptolebias brasiliensis. Classification (NCBI taxonomy): domain Eukaryota; kingdom Metazoa; phylum Chordata; class Actinopteri; order Cyprinodontiformes; family Rivulidae; genus Kryptolebias; species Kryptolebias brasiliensis. The sequence continues at coordinate 4,979,020 of JAOXNZ010000054.1, read as the reverse complement.
AAACTATTTATAGTAACTTACTTTATGCTTTGAAAAGCTCTCTTAAGTAAAATTGCATATAAAGACTAAGTTACAAAAATGGTATTTTCTTATAATAAAGTTATATCAACATATCATCTGTTTAACGCTAAATTGTTGGGCTGCCATAAATCTTATTATTGCATAATAGTGTATTAAAATTTGTGGAACCTGACAAGTAAATGGTCACTTTTTATCTTAATCTGGGAATCTTCAAGTGATCTTAATTAGTAAATATTCTTTATTTATAACTATCTGCCTAAGAAATACTTAAAAAAATAAACTAATGAGTCACGATTAATGGTGCTGTTAAGACCTTTTTCATTGCAGCAGCAGATAGAGGCTACTTACCTGGAGGTGTTGGATCTCCTGGTAGTGTTCCTCTCTGCGTTGGGCTACAGTCTTCTCCAGGTGCAGCCTCACATCCTGAGCTGAAGCGATCTCTTTCTCCAGGGTTTGAAGCTTCAACTGGCTCTCGTGTTTCTCCTGGTAAACGTGATTCAAACGGCTCCTGGCCTGATCGAGTGACTCTTCTAAACGAGCTAACTGACCATGATAGGCCCCTTCAGCCTCCTGCCATGCTCTGGTTGCCCTCTGGAAAAACTCAGGCCCCATCCTGAGGAGGTCTGGTGTCTGGTTGACTCTTTTAGCCAGAGTTGACGGCATTGTGGCTTTGGATTGGATCACTGTGGCCTCCAAATGAGCCACTTCTTCCTCATGGGTTTGAATAAGAAGTCTCCTTTCATGCTCCAGCTGATGGACATTCTCCCTGAGCCAGATCTGTGCCCTTTCTTCCTCCTGCAGCTCCTTTCTGCTTTGCTCCAGCTTTGATTTGGCTATCACTTTGGCCTGAGCTTCCCTCTGTCTTTGCAGCTCTAAGTCTTGGAGCTCCTCATTCATCTTCTCCACTTCCAGCTCTGTGAGGACCCTCTCCCTCCAGACTGCATCCACTTCCAGCCTCGCCTGCTGCAGCTCTTCTTCTAAGCCTCTCCTACGTGTCAGGGCCCCCTGATTGTTGTGTCTCAGAGCTTTGATCTCATTTGCAAGCTGCTCATTTTCCTCCTCTAGAAGTTTGACTCGATTCAGGTAGGTTTCCAGGCGTCTGTTCAGGTTCAGCATCTGTTGCTTCTCCTCACCGAGATGGTTTGAGTGGAAGATTTTATGCACACTTTGAAACTCCATGTCAGTATTGAAAAAGAAAGACCAAAGTGTCACTCAGAAGTGCACAGATTAGGATTTGGCAGTCGGCTGTGTCTCTGTGTCCAGGCCTGAGTCAGCATGTGGAGTTTTCTTGTGTGTGAGGGAGGCTCCCGTGAGGCTCTGGTGGTGTGACCGCCAGCAAGAGACTCTCCTTTTCATACTGGGCTTAATGAAAGGGGCTGGGCGTTGGACATGAGGGGAGGAGGAATAGGGAGGGAGGAGACTAGAAGCTGGAGAGGGAGGTAGGATGCAGAGGGAGGGAGTGGGATGAGGGAAAATATTGAAGATGAGATGGAGAGCTGTAATAGGCAGAGAGAAGTAGATGGGAAAGAGCAGGCAGAGCAAGTGATGCAATTTACAAGATTAACTCTTTCCCAGCTGGAACTTTTTCCAGTTTAAGATCCAACTTCAAATGTGTGATTGACAGGATGTTGAGCGTTTCTTTTTTTTTTTTTTTTTTGCTGTTTTGGCTTGTATTTGCCTAAAGGAGGGATTTTCCCATCAATAAAAAATAGTCAAAGTCACCAATTCAGTATTGAGTCATGACTGTGTAGTGCAGAGTGAAATTTTTCTAAATGACAAAACTCATCAATAGCTTTCAGTATCTCTTTTCTGCCTATAGAAAAATAAAATGCTAGGATCTTGTTTTAGATATATTTCAACTGAATAAAATCTGTTCTTTTATTTGAGTTAACATTATGTTAGAACTGAAAAAATGACATGTTCATATGCGATACCAGATCAGCAGAAACCTTACTTCCCTTTTCTAACTTAATTATCAGTGTTTGAAGTTCACATGTTGGTGAGACGTTACTGACTTGTTAATTTAAATGAATTCTTTTCTTGTTGGAAGCTACAGTTTTAAGTATATTTTGTTATAGTTTCATTCATTCATAACTTAAACATTCCCTTTTGACTGGGATTTTTAAAAATCCCTGAAGCATAGCAAACCTCCTCCTCAGCCATCTCTACAGTCCTGCTGAGAAATTTGATCAGACTTGCAGACAGAAATACCGCTAACCTTGAGCAATAGAGCATCACACAGGAGAAGTGTATGTTTCTTCTGTGTGTCTGTCTTTACCAGCTCTGAATATTTAGAACTTCTGCTTTTGGTAGAAAATAACATGCAAAACCTGTGAGAAAATGAGCTTGCAAACCCATCCACAGTTTGTGTATTGTGAATAGACCTTTATTTTGAAAATGGTAAGACAAACTGTGCTTAAGCTGGAAAAGGATTTGTAACTTGGACCTCTTGTTGGACTGTTTGGTATTGCTTGCACTACTGAATAGCCAAACTGTGGGTTATCGCTCACTTGACTTCATAAAATAGGTTCTCCTTGGGCTTGACAAGGATGGATAGGATTAGGAATGAGGCCATCAGAGGTACAGCTCAGGTTGAACGACTGGGAGATAAAGTTAGAGAGGCCAGACTGAGATGGTTTGGACATGTGCAGAGGAGGGACAGTGGGTAAATTGGTAGAAGGATGTTAGAGATGCAGCTGCCAGGAAAAAGACAAAGAGGAGATCTATGGATGCAGTTAGAGAGGACATGGAGATAGTTGGAGTGAGGACAGAGGACACAGACGAGTTAGATGGAGGAGGATGAGTCACTGTGGCAACCTCTGAAGAGGAAGCAGCTGAAAAAAAAAAAAGAAGTCAAAAGTGGAACTTTTAACCTCCCAGACCTGTCAACCAGACTTTCAGATGAAACAGCCACTTCTCCTAAATTTAGCTTGTTTTTTAGTCACAGTGTCAATATCTGTTAACAAGTCAGGTCAGCTTTATCAGTCAGACTGCAGACATGGCAGAGGAAGAGGTTAACTATGCTTCTGTGGTTATCAAAAGCAAGAAAGAACCCCTATCAGAAGGTAAGCTAAATTTTTAAATGAGCTTAAATAAAGGAAATTCTACAAATGCATCTGTCTGCATCTTTGCTCATGTGATAATTTTCATGTGCAATGATAATTTGTCCAACTGAAGTCCTAAAAATGATAAAAGTGGACTGAAAAAAAACAAACTTGAGCTAAAAATACTATAAAACTCAAACTTGACTGTACAGAGTTAGACTGTTAGAAATAAGAACTTTTCTTTAATTGTCTTTGTAATGACTGACAGACAGACGGACAGCTGGACAGAGAGACAGACCAACCAACACTACAAAAAATATAACCTCCTTGATGGAGGTCATAAGGAATGATTAAAAAAAATCTAATCCTGTAATGTTAGAATACAAATCCTCATGATGCCTATAATTTGAATATATTAAAGCATAAACGTTGTATGATGACAGTAATTTCTTTTAACCTGCTGATAGCAAGGAGTCCTGTTCAGCATTTCCTGCTTGTAACACTTGCTTTAGATGACTATGAATTCAGTTTTCTAAAAACAATGGGAATATGTGACAACAGGTATTTATCAGTTTCACAGTTTCCTCATTTTTGGATCTGTTGATTTGTTGTGTAACTATAAGTACTTGTGAGAAAATATGATCACAAGAATATCCTGAGCAAAACAACATGTGTTGTTCTGGGGGGAAACCATATCAAGCCAAGTGTTCAAATAACACTTAGCTTTTGTTGTTTTGGCAATTGAACACTAACTCTCTAACCTTTTCAGCTAAAAAAGAAGAACTAAGTGTGTATGAGGAGGTGATGCTGCGCAATGAAACAGCACAGCCAACTGCTGACACAAAAGGTGAGTCAAAAAAACAAACTTTTTTGGGGAAATGCTCCTATAATCATTATCATAAAAAAAAACAAGTTCACAGCCTGAAGCAAATATATATTTAGCCTATTTCTTACAAAGCTGGTGAAGTAAAGTTGTCAAATGGGTTGTGTAAAAAGTTAAATAAGTGTATTTTTCATTTAGACTCAGCAAGAAGACATCTGTACTTTCAGCTGCTGGCTTGTTGTTTGACTCTTTGTGTCTTTTTGGTGTTGGGCATCATTGGAGTCATTATTTATCGTAAGTAAAGAAGAAAATCCAACAAGATTTCCTCATAGAGAATTAGACTTTTATTTCATGTACAGCAAATTTGTTTAATAATGTTTGAAAATCTGGACTACAGTTAATTATTGAACAAAATGTATTTGTACAAAAAATGTAAAAATAACTTAAAACTGTTGTTTTAAGTTGAACATTTTCTCTCTGGTTTCAATAGAAACCCCCCCCACACACACACACACACTCACACCTCTTTCCACCAACCTCTGCACCGTTCAACAATCCAATCAGAACTGATCACCGTCGACAAGCTTTATGTTAAATCTACTAACTAAAGCTGGCAGTGACCTGTACCGCCTCAACACTGCAAATAAGCAAAAACTAAGAATGAATCACCAAAAAACATTTGAACTTCCATTTAAAATTGTCCAAATAAATAAAAAACACACAAAACAAAACAAATTACAGCAAGCGAAGTAATTTACATAATTTAATAGGTGGAACTACTTTGGGTAGTTGTGAAGCAAATACCTTTTTTATTTTTTTATAGATGTGACAGCGCCTCACCTGCCGTACCTGAACTTGAGAAAATTGATTTGTACTCTGATAAAACTTGGGGGAAAAAGTTGCATTTATTACTATTTTCTAATAAACAAATTTTGTAGCTTTTTAATTGCAATAATTCATGAGTGTAGGTAAGATGAACCAACTGAGAGCCAGCCAACAACAACTGCTGGAAAATCCCAATCTGAAAAACCTCAACTATAAACTCAGATTATAAAGAAGAAGTACAATAATCTGATTATCCAGTTTAACAACCTGACATTCAATTTTATTGTCTTAGAAAACAAAGTTGCAAAGCTGACTGCAGAAAACCAAAACCTTAAGGAACAAAACCAAGAGCTGCAGATGAAGATGAAAAATCTAACAGAACAAATGGAGGAAACTCAGAATGAGCTCAATGTGAGTCAAGCTCAGTGGAGCATTGATACCTACTGCCCGAAAGAAAGTAATGGTATGTAGATCATTTTGTGTCCAAACAAACAAACAAATAAACAAACAAAACAACAACATCCAAAGAAACAAAAAACACTTCTGTTTATCATAATGTTTATTATTTGACTTTATTGTTTCAGTCAGAACATGTAAACCTTGTCAGAAGGGTTGGTCACACTACCAGTCCAGCTGTTATGCATATAATGATGCTGAACCCCCTAATCAGAAAACCTGGGAAGAAGCACGAGAAGACTGCAG
>JAOXNZ010000054.1:4937874-4949366 GCA_028566095.1 Kryptolebias brasiliensis | reverse complement strand
CACTGACATAATTTTTATGGTTTACAGATTGCTGGTATGTCAGTGAGTTCATAATATCTGCCCATCAATGCTGAATGTTCACAGGAGTTTGAAACGTCAGCTTCTTTGGCACCAAAAGTGATGTGTAAGTATATGCTCATTATCAAGGGTTCAGTTAATTATTTCAGATTTATTTTTCTTACCAATTGGGTGCTATATAATGAAGCCATTGACAGGAATGTGCATTACATTGCACTGGACATGTGCAAACTTTATTAAAACCAGGGGTTTAATTAGAAAACACATTAAAATAGTTATTATGGAATCTCCAACTTTAAATTCATTAACTAACCAGGATTAAAGATTTGCCTGCTGGTTCTGTGCTGAGAGAACCTAGAAAGACTGATAAATTGAACTAAAACTAACTTCATGATTTTAAAAAGTTTAAATACTTACAGGTATTTTGAGTCTAGTAATTTAATATTTAGATCAAAAGGTTTTTTGTGTTTGTAGACTGCTCTTTATTACAGAAGTATGACAGCCATTTTAGATTAGTTCCAGCCTCTCTGAAGCTGCATCAGCTCAGTTGACTGACGTCAAGTCGCTAATTAAGAGGCTATCAAGCAACGGTTATGATTTTGATTTAAAGAAACAATGTTTCTTGGAGAGTCTCTGCTGCCAGTCTGAAGTTTTCCTAGAAGTCACAACAGATGCCTCTAAAGATGACACTAATTCAAGTGTGTATGTTAATGTTTATTTATCAGTTGCTTCAAACTGCAGTAGTCTGTTGGTTTTGAAAATGAGTCTTTAACAGACCGGAACAGATTTGTTTGCCTCTCAGGACAGAATAAGAGAAACACACAGTCAAATTCTTAACATTTCTTGGCTTTTTGGTCTCTTTAGATAATCTACCTTACATCTACACTTTGCCCTCATTTGATCACCCGCTGTCGAAGGTGAATAGAACTCAGCTTTACAGATGGATCTGGAAGTCATCCTCATCACATTTGCCAGGTTTGACCAAAACAGCTTTAGCTTTTCTTCTCTTTATTTTGGTATTTGATAATATGGATTATTTACAGTTAAAGGACATTTATTATAGTTTTGTTGGAAAACTTAAATATCTAAATCTTAAAAACATTCAAATAATAAGCATGAAAAGCTGAAACTTTTATTACTCTTTATTGTAGTTAATGTTGAACTTTTTTTTTTTTTTTTTTTTTTTTAATTTTAATCATAAACTTAAGTGTCACATAACATCAGAAAATACAACATATTAAATACAGGGCTACAGGGCAGAAGGCTAAAAGCTATTTTTTTCCACTCTTGAACTTAACAGAACATCACCTCTGCATGGTTTAACTGTAATAATGTCTATTTCTATCAGTAACAGCAGGTCGATCCAAGTCAGAGGTTGGATGTTGGCAGCATTTGCGATTAAAACCTTTAGTCTTCAGTGGAGAAAGAAAAACAAACATTTTTAACAATAGTGCTTAATATCTCACTGGCATGTGAGTCCATATGTGTGTCAAAGGTGTCAAAATGTACAGGAAGGTTATTTTACACCAACTATCACATTCGGAGTTTGGAGATGGAATGGAGTAGCGGCAGGTACCTTATAAACAGTCCATAACTGTTTGAGTTTTTGGTTCAGAATGAAACTGAATAAAGACTCCCAGTTCCCTCTCTACCCTCTTTTTTTTTTTTTTTTCTCCTCAGACTTATTGGACAAGGACGACGTTCTGCTCCGTCTTCTGGGAACAGCTGTCCTTGTTTTTGGCGTTGCTGGTTCGTGGGCGTCGCAGGTTGAGAAAGCTAAAGCGTGTCTCCAAGGTAAAGGTTTTCTTGATGTTGGAAGTTGAGCTGCTGATGATGACGTTGTTGTTGTTTCCAGCTGAAGTGTTGTCCAGAACCCCTTCTGCACCTTCAGCTCGATCGCCTGCAGAGAAGAATCAGGTCAGTTAATGTGGCATGATGAGATTTAAGGATACGAGTTGAAAAAGCTTCAGTCCACAGTTTTGACTATTAGGGGAACAAACAGAAAGAATCTAGCAAATTTATGATAATACTGATGTTAGTCATTTCATTAAAGTATATATTTACCCACCATAACTAGGAAGAGTTAAGAGAATTAAAGGCCCAGCCTTCCTTGAAAGAATGCAAATCACCTGCACCTTTCATGACAAACCTTGAAAGTAACGTTATCCTCAATCTTATATGTACTGCGAGATGCCATGCTCAGAGAATGTGAATGACTCTCAGCCACTACCACACCAGGTTTAGGTCAATATCTGTAAAACTGACTCAGTTACAGCCATTTTTGTGTAGGCCAATGTCAGTTACTTGAGGCAACTATCTTGAATTGACTTCAAAACTTAATGAGTTGTAGATGTACATCCAATGATTACTTTCTGAAAGTTTCATTAAAATTTACCCAGTGGTTCATGAGATATTTTGCTAACTACCAAACAGGGTTGACTCCAACAGTTAATGCTGATTTTCTTTTTTTAAAGCAAAGATCTCATGTAATGATTAGCAGTTGTAGTATGTGTTGTGTAAAACTGATTGAATTCTATCCATTTCTGTCTTTTCTAAAGGTCAGATGGCTCTAAAATCTAATCAGTCTTAGAGGTACAGCCAATGATTATTTCCTGAAAGTTTCAACAAAATCCATCCAGTAGGTCATGCTATTTTGCTAACAGAGTTGACTGCAAATAGTTAATGGCAAAATTTTGAACAAAGATCTTAGCGCTTGGAGTATGTGTTGGCGTTCAGTCTCAGCTGCTACCATATCAGTAGAATTAACAAAGTTATAGCCAAAAAGTTAGATTTCTAAGGTAAGGTGGCTGTGGCAGCTAGTTTGAATCGGAGTTCAATAGTTCATAAGATATTTTGGTAAAAGACTCAGACATGGAGCTTTCAGCAGTGGATAATAATTACACAGTCCCAAATTGGAATTAAAGGTTTTTTTTGGCGTGAAACAGTCTTGGCAGTGAAGGTGGAACGAAGTTCTTCATTAAAAGTGACTGAAGCACTGAACAATTTCTTCTCTGAAAACAGATTGGCTGATGAGGTTTTGTCTCCACACACGAGGTGCCCGGCTTGTTGTCACTTTGACAAATAGTCTGTTTTCGAGGAGCAGGTGTGAGCCATGCAGGTAGCAGGAGATCGAGCATCGAACCCAAAATAGACCCTGAAGTTTCATCCATCTCACTTTAGTCTTGTTTTCCTGCTCCCATGTGTAAAAACACAACCTGTGCACTTAGAAAGCTGCTTAAAGCAACTGTTTGTTTTTTTTTATATCCACAATACTCTGGCCATTCACTTTCCTATTAGAAGGCAGTTTGTTTTTGCTGTCTGTGCTCACTGAAAATATTGCGTTCATTATAACATTTTTATCACTTGCTGCCAATAAGGCAATAATCTTTTTTGCCTGTGTTAGCAAAATCTTTCATGAACTGCTCGAGATTTTATTTCAACTCTCAAATTAATCACTAGTTGTCAATCTAGTTCAAGATGGCCACCACAGCCAACTGACCTGAGCAAACACAAAAGTAGCTATTTTGACACATATTGAGCTAAGATTTTGTGAGGTGGTAGCTGAGTCATTCCCAACACATACTAAGCATTGATACTAGGCCTTTATTAAAGTAGTTGCTACCTGATAACGTGATTTTCCTTTGTAAACCTAAACATTACCCATCAATCACCTCTTTCCATGTCACATTCAGGCGATGACGCCCCACTGCACTCGCTGCGAGGCCCGAGCACTGGTGAGATGAGGCCAAAGTCTGACAGTGACACAGTGCTGGGAAGGTCCAAGCTGCAGGGCCTGGACAGAAGACCTGGGGAGGATGTGGACGAAGAGGAGGAGGGAGTGGGTGATGGAGAGGCTGAGGAAGACATGCCAGAGGAGGAGGAGGAGGAGGAAGAGGAGCTGGCAAAGGGGCATGGTGACAAGAGCTCTTGAGGGCTGCTGGGAGTTGAACCAAGGCTGCTTGTGGAGCGGCTTTCAGAGTCTTCCTCAAACATGATGCTCCCTCCACCACACGGGTCATCATCGAAGCACTCCGAGGCCACTGCAGGACGGGACAACGAAGAACGTAAAACAGGAGTGTTCGAGGAGGAAATGATGAATTCAGGAAGATGAGAATAACAAAACTACTGGGAACAAAATTAAGCTTTAAATAGATCTGAAAAGACTTTAAACTGTCTCATCACAATCTGAGGAGAGATCTTAAGTCAGTGTGTGAAGTTATTTGGAGCCTCATGTTCCTGCTTAACTTATAATCAGTGTCAGTCTGAACTGGACTGCTGTTACTATGGTAACACTATTCTAGTTATTTTATAGGCTAAACTAATAGGATACAAGAAGCAGATTAGCATTTTGTGGACTTGTTTCCTTTAAACTGATCACAAATCAGCTTTGGTGACGTATTTAAAGTTGTAAAAAAAAAAAAGTGTAAACCTACAATACTTAGCTCTGAAGGACATCTTGCTAATTTCATAGAAACTGTTGAAATATTCAAAACAAATCGCTATCAGGAATATTTAGATCATCAGGATAAGGTAACTTACTTTCACAGATCACTAAGAAATGTAATGAAATTGGACATTTTGTTATATTTCTCAAAATAATCTAGACTTTGATAGCTGCAATGAGGCTTGTTAGAAAATGTTTAAATGACCGAAAGTCAAAAGGGCCTAAATGACCTTTTAGAATAAAGGTTTTATGGCTGTTTTTAGGGCCATAAATCAGAAAATCCATTCTTTTATAACAGCATTGTCAAACAATCAGAACTGGCTTAAACCCAATTATTTGTAATGAAAATATTTTTTACCAATTTATGTCAAGAGTTCCTGTTTTCTCTGTCGTTCTTTAAACCCTTATCAGTCTATGCAAGAATGACCAGAACTGATTTCTAAACAGATACACCAAAGTAAACATTTTTTTCAACGCTAGTCTCCATTCTACAAGTTGACTTGAACAGATTAAGATGTTTTGTGATTTGTGTCTGAAAGTTTCATTTCTGTGGCATGTTATTTTTCTTGTTCAACGCTGAGTTCAACAAATAAGCTCAGAAGTGAAACTACAGCAGTTCTGTGACATTTAAAGAGTCACCAGGTGAGCTCTTGTTATTGCAGCAGGAAAAAGGAAGGTTTAACCTTTACTAATCAGTCTTTTATTGCATTGAGAGGCTTCTGAGGACTACTAAAGCAGAAGGCAGGAACCCCCCCTTCAACATTTAAAAAGAATGGAATTCCTTGAGCTAAACTCTTTCACAGATTGATGTCACACTGTACTCACTGGATATTTCGTCTGACTCCATCTTAAAGCTGGAGATGTCGTCCCCAGAGATGCTGTCACCCTCAGCACCAACTCCAGGTCTGCGAGGGCCCATGATGGAGATTCTGCGGCGTTCGTGGATTTCATCGGAGATCATCTCCAGGTTCTTCAGGGCGGTCTTGTACTCGCCTTTGGCCTGAGACAGCTTGGCTTGTCGCTCGTCCACGTTCTTCTTCAGGTTCTGGAGGACAGATGATGAGGAAGATGTTAAATGATAGCTGGAAGAAATGCTGCAGGACACACATATTTCTTAGCTCTGACATGAGAACAGGGCTTTAAAAAGACTTGATGAATTAAGGATATGATAATCACATACTGAAAAGAAAACCACTGCTCTTTATGCTGATGTGTGGAGTTTGTATTTTTTGGATCATACTAAATATGAGGAGTCTCATACTTTGAAAATTCAACACTAAGCACATTCTTAAAGGAGAATTCCTTCAGACTGATAAGAAATTTGACCCCTAAATTAGTAGAAGTTTAATGAAAACAGGCAACCTGTTCTGCAAGGAACACAACCAGACATATGAGTTTCTGTAAAACCAAAACATGCAACTTGTGCATTCGTCAAAGAAAATTTGTCTAAAGTTAAAACAAAGCATTATTTTAATTTTAAGAATGTGCACACAAACAAAAAAAAATCACTGCTCTTTGTGGTTAAAGTTTTAAACATTCCAGATCCTTACAAACAGAGGCAAATGTTGGGTTTAAGGTGTGGCAAACAACTTCAAAGTCACTGCATACCTCCAGCTGCAAGTAGTACTTTGCCTTCATCTCAAAGTAGGGCCTGAGGTGGAGGAGGAGAAGAGGTCAGGATTAGATTAAAGACGTAAAAAACAGTATCCTAGAAAAGAGCAGTGCCCACATCATCACCATAGCAACCTGGCAGAGGAGAGGAGATAAAGGCATTATGATGTTGGATGAGCGAGCGATGCAAAACGGATTAACACCCTGCTGAGGCACCACACAGCAAGGCTGCAGCTTCTGATGCTTCCAAACCAACTTTTGTTTGTGTTCAACACACTTAAGGTCAATTTGCATGTAAGAAATTAATTTACTAAATGTACTTAAGTTAATTATAAGCATTCATTCATTGAGGCAACTTAAGTCACATATAGATAAAACAGCTTAAAGGTATCAGAAAAATCAGACAATTCTGATTAATTATCCAGATGTCTGAAAAAGATCACTTTTGATTTGAAAGCACATAAAAAAACATTTCCTAATGTCCTGGAGACCTACAGCTGTGTCATGAGTTTTGCTGTACATGTAGGCACCTAATAATTGTTTTAGAATATGCTTTATTGGATGTTAACCTGTCCTGTAACTCATCTTGTGCAATAAATATAGCGAAGTTCAAGTCTGACACATGACAGGCTGCAAATTACCGAAACATTTGCTCATCAAAACTGTAGATTATAGGACTAGTTGTTACCGAATGTTGCAAAATTATACATACAAGTTGTTATATCAATACCACCAATAATTTTAACTGATTTATTTTCATTTTAAATTGTAAGTTTGATGTGGTTGTTAGTTTCTAAAATACTTCAAAAAGGTTACTTGCATTGTTTTATTTTTTTCATATATTAGGTTTTAATCAACATGAGGATTTGTAAACTAAATTTAGAGTGAAAATCACTAAGTTACAAACAGGTGGTGTGACTTGTGACTTTGCCACATTTAGCTATACTTCCTCTTTAACACCTTTAACAAAAAAAAAAAACAGGATCGATGTGGTTTGAATTGATGCCATTTTTCACTGCTTTAGAAACTAACAAGTTTTAGCTGAAAAGAGAAGAGCAACATGCACCAATAACAGAAAACTGAAACAACTTACATCTGGTTCTGTTTTCATCGCTCCACATCACCCGTGACAACAATATTTTTTAGTGTTTAATTAAAGTGTTCCAGACAGATGGACAGAGTCTATTTGCAGAGAGACGAATGGGATCTCTGTGGTTTTACATTCAGCCCTTAAATGTCTGATTAACGTTGCATTGATGATGCTGATAAAATTAAGAAATAAATGGCTCATTCTTGGTTTGCAGTAGAACATTTGGTTAAAATGACCCACAAGCAGTCAGTCGTGCAAAGACAGTCTGTTTTAGAGGCTCTGCAGCTCAGCCCCCCCCACTGTTTCACATGCTGGACCAGACAAGGACAAGTGGCCAAATGTACAGCCAAACTAAAAACTGATTCAGGCATTTGGCACAAATTTCAGCTTAGCATTGGCCTTGTCCTTCAAAACATAACTGTCTTATTAAGATGACCACCATTTTTTTGGGCACTGACACTTCACATGAGATAATATGATCATAGCTCCCTATTTGTAAATAACCAGCCAAAGAAGTGAACAATTTCAACATTAAAATCTTAATAAATCACTTGTGGTAAATAGGATCACTTTACAAGAGAAATTTAGAACAGAACTATCCTGAAAGAATGATAATAATTAGTAAGGAACACTAAATGACCAATCTTTGATAAATGGGGTTTGTATGGTATTTGAATATGACATTTTACACGTTACATTATGGCACCATTGTTCTCATTTTAAAGCTTTCACCAAAAAAGTAAATATTATCAAAATAAGATTAGTTTTCTAACTAAATAAGTTAAAACTAAAAATATCAGGGTTAATTGAAGTTAAAAACTGATTGACACATCACAGCTGATGGTAAAAGTCCATGTTTTGTTGCAGACTGAGGGTCTTACTTGGACTTGCTGATGGTTCGTTTCAGTTTCTTCTCCAGCTGCTTCATGCGAACTGTAGCTGCTGTGTATTTTGCTGCCGTCTCCTTGTGTAAAAGCTCACTTCTCGTCTTGGTGTGCTCCGCCTCCATCACCTGTAACAGACAATCAGAACTTGCCTCTTTAGCTACGTGTTTTTGGTAGGAAATCTTTAAGCATTTTTTAATGCAGGTTTGAATTTAACAAATGAGCCACTAAGGTAAAGCTGAGATAAAGCCAACAAAATGTTCCTCTCTTTCAGACTTAGGTCTCTCTCGTGCTCCCCTCCTCACCCGCTGAGTGGCGTGGTTCAGCATCTCCTGCCAGGCGGAGTCAAACTGACGGTTGTCCTCCTCCAGGAGCCTCTGCTCTGCCAGGGAGATTGTTTCCTTTGCGGCCCGCAGAACCTCAGTGGCTCTGTGGAAATCTTGAGTGGCCTTCTGGGCCTCCAGCTGGGCCTAGTGAACAGACAAAAATAATAACCTGAATTCATGTGGTTTTAAGTAAAACAAAAAATCCAAGAATTGCAAAGTTATAATGAGAAATTTAGACTCATTAAAATATATTTTTACCATGTGTGCTGCTATCTGGATAACACTTAACATTCAATTAAATTAAATTCACTCAGTTGACCAATTTTGTTTGAGTTACACCCATAAGACCTTTTATTGTCTATATGTTTATTATGGAAAAGTGCCTAAAATAAGACAACATTTCATTGTAAAACAAGCTTGAACTTCTGACATCAAATGCTCATTTTCTTTCTTTAAGAATATTCTCTTTGAACTTCCCAACCTCTGTATAAATACACAGTGGGAATGCATACAGTACCCACTTTCTTATGTCCTGAAGAACTGCTGTTTCACTGTATCACAGTAAATTTGAAATCGGAAAACATCTATTATAGACCTGTAAGTTTATTTATTTTGTACTAAATCAGGTGTTCTGCATTTGCTCAAAGTACTTAAATTATAAGAAAGAAATTGGCTGAAAATGAATGAACAGTTTCTGAAGGTAATTTAACCTCCACTGCACTTAAGATAAAAAAATACCAGGCATGTTAGAGTTCAAACACTGGTGAATAAATCTTAAACCAAGATAATCACTTCCTAATCATACAAAGCGTACTGCTGATAGCACTGACTTTAATCCAGGATAAGATGACGAACGAATGATAAAAATGGACAGTCTGTAACAAAACAAGCATGAGAAGAGTGTGCTGAGTATGCAAATATAAAGTACAGTACATGATGTAAATGTGACAAACCATCCCTGATGTGATGAAGGGATTCCAAGTGCATCTCTCAGAAAAAGCAATCTGAAGTGCTTAGTCAAGAAGGATTTCTCAATTTCTCCAAGTTCTAAAGGGAACAGCTCAACTCAGATGCAAAGAACTGGTAATAACTGTGACAGCCCCTCAGGCTCTGTGAGAAAAACATGTGCAGGTATAAAAAGTTTCCCAGGAGTTTATTCTACTGACCCAGTTTGTAAGATCTGGGAAATTGTTGAATACTCAACTCCCAAAGTTTTGTTCTCTCAAAGAACACTTCCACAAATTCATGATCCAGATACAACATGTGTTAGATGTGTTAGATGTGTTAGGGGAAAACACATCTAAACAAATTCCAGGTTGCAATTTTAACCTAATGTAGGTCAGTCAATCTGAAAATGGTTCAAATTACTGTCCTTTCTAACCAGTCTATGACCAATATTTTGATTTGTAATAGCTATTTTGTCACTAGACCTGTCCCCCTGTGACCCCACCACCTGCCCAATGAGCACTGGAGACAGACACCAGCTCCCCACAGCCCTGCATGGAAAAGCAGGGAAAGAAAATGGATGGATGGATATTTTCACTAAGAAGTTTATATCAGTGATACAGTTTAGTTTTCTAACAGGAATCTCCTTTAATCAAATTATTCTATTCTATTATAAGACACAATTATTTGACTGGTATGTTGTCATCTATATTTCATTTTAGTTCCATTTACATCACACTCATGTAGTCACATGAAAACACCAAGAGTTTCTTATATTTTGAATGCCAGCAGTTTATTTTCACAGATTCTGCCTTCCATCAGCTCTTTCAGTCTGCAGTTGCTCTGACATGACTGCATGCTCACTGTAATTTCATTATCTCACCATCATGCACCATCATGCCAGCGCAGCAAGAGCCAAACAATCTCCTCCTTGTTGCAGGCATGTAGTTGGTGTTTTCATTCCACCCTGCCTGAAAATAACAGAAAGTAATGAATTACCTGCATCGATCCTTGTTAAATTACTGTCTCCTGGGTGTGGCCTTGTTACACCAGCTCTTGCAACACTAATTATTTAGACAGAGATTAATTTGGGGAGGAAATGACTATTGCTTTGGACAACAGACTCACAGTTTGTGTGTCTACAAGGCCGCTCCAGCTGTATGGTTGTGTTTTGATGGAAAAGCAAGTGTGACCAGTCATTGTGCATGTTAGCATTTTACATTAACATTTCAGCAAAAAGTAAGGTGATGTTGACTAAGTGAAGATTCAACTGATCAAAACTGAATTGATCTCCTTCTTCAGATATTTTAGGACTTTTCACTCAGCATTTTGAAAATTGACAGGTCTAACGCTTTAAAAAGACAACAAACTCACAGTAACTTGAAAGCTGCTAAACACCAAACTAATAATGGAATTAATTAGGTTCAGAGTGCATATTTTATCATCATCTTTTGATTGCGATTGTCTCGTTCTCATCTGTAGCCAGTTACATCCTAAATTTTATGTTTGTGCTGTAAAAATAAAAAGGTCCAAATAGCAAAGAATCTCTCTCTAAAAACCAATCTTCCCTTTTTTAACAGATGGACAGCAGAGCCCAAACTAAAACATTTAGGTCTTGTTTTCCCACTCTAACTACTCCTCTGTGGTCACGTTGCCCACAAGAAACCCATCTTCCACGTGTCAACTCCCCCTCATCTATCCACCTCCTGCTTACCTCATTCTGTCAGCACAGACATGAAACACCCTGCTGTTTTAGCAAGAGGCGGAATGAAATCAGATGGCCGACAAATAAACACTTATGAAAAAAGAAATAATTTAAAAATCCACTTGTTATTGACTCATTTTGCTTCACAACAGTAAAACCTTACCTCATTTTTCATGTCTGATGGATTTCAGGGTGAATTTGACTTTGGGTTGTGACAGATTTTCATAAACAGTAAATGAAATGGTTTATTTTTTTGGTTCTCCGTCTTCCTCTTACTGTCCCACTTTTCAGTGTCAACATTTTATGCCACAGGCAAGTGAAACATCAGTGCTGTCAACATGTAGCAAGTGCTCAATGACTGCATTCACAAAGTGGCTCGAGGAAGAAAAGAAGAAAAGTAGAAAACAAGGAAAATAGAAGATTGTAAAAAGCAAAAATAAACTGCACATACTCAGTTGAGTGTGAGTGT
>JAOXNZ010000054.1:4914572-4925941 GCA_028566095.1 Kryptolebias brasiliensis | reverse complement strand
AAAACTCAAACACTATGGGCTTTTACAGGTCTGCATTTACACTTATTGCCTAACTTGGACTTCCCTCAAATCACTAAAACAAAGTGTTTTTATCCCCGTTTTCAGCCCTTGTTGACTGACCTGTCTGGCCAGCCGGCGGGCCTCCCAGTAAGGCTTCGACTCTTCCACAGGTTTGCCGATCTTCTTCACCAGTTCATCCAGCTTCACCGTGGCCTCCACCAGGACTGAGCGGAACTTCTGCCTCGCATCCTGAGCAAAACAAAGAAATTAAATGGTTTAGTGATTTAAGCCTAAATGGAGTTAGGGTGGGTTAGGTTTGCAAAGAAAAACTTTCTGGTTATCAAAACAAGGATATCAGCTTTCAGTCTTTCAGGATCAGAAGGACCTCATGACCTCAGATAAGAATTTAAATTTTCAATGTTTGACATCTGATCGAGTGGATCAATTTTCTTAAAATGCTTCTCACTCCTTTACATTCTGTGACAAACAAAACAAATGACAGCTTAAACTAAAACCAGGGTTATGGCTGTAGAAACTTCACTACAAAATAAAAAAATATCAGCATTTAACTGACAGTACTTCAGTTAAACCATGTAAGATAAGAAAATCCTCGAATAGCAAAACGTTTGATTTCTTTTCAACAGCAGAAGTTGACATGTAAAAAAAAATGCATCAAACATGCATTCTTTTAGCTTCTGAGAAATATCACTTTGAACACTTGTTAGTTTTTTTTTTTTTTTGACATGCTGTATTTCCCGCTCTTAATAACTAATCTACTCACAGACTGTAAAGTTACAAATGAAGGAAATGAAATGTGGTTTAAGCACCATGAGTCACACGGAGTAAAAACCAAAGCACCAAAAATGATCAACTCCAATACGAAGTGCAAAAATATTAGGCCTCAGTAATGCAAAAGAAACATTAGCTTCTGCCATCCATTCATCCATCCATCCATCTTCTTCCGCTTATCCGGGGTCGGGTCGCGGGGGCAGCAGCCTAAGCAGGGAGACTCAGACTTCCCTCTCCTCAGCCACTTGGGCCAGCTCCTCCAGGGGAACCCCAAGGTGTTCCCAGGCCAGCCAAGAAACATAGTCCCTCCAGCGTGTCCTGGGTCTTCCTCTGGGCCTCCTCCCGGTGGGACGTGCCCGGAACACCTCACCAGGGAGGGATCCAGGAGGCATCCTAACCAGATGCCAGAGCCACCTCAACTGGCTCCTCTCGACGCGGAGAGGCAGCGGCTCTACTCTGAATCCCTCACGGATGACAGAGCTTCTCACCCCATCTCTAAGGGAGATCCCAGACACCCTGCGGAGAAAACTCATTTCGGCCGCTTGTATCCGTAATCTCGTTCTTTCGGTCATGACCCAAAGCTCATGACCACAGATGAGGGTAGGAACGTAGATCGACTAGTAAATCAAGAGCTTTGCCTTTTGACTCAGCTCTCTTCACCACAACAGATCGGTACAACGCCCGCATCACTGCAGACGCTGCACCAATCCGCCTATCGATCTCTCGCTCCATTTTTCCCTCATTCGTGAAAAAAATCCCAAGATACTTAAACTCCTCCACTTGGGGCAGAACATCTTCCCTGACCCAGAGAAGGCACTCTACCCTTTTCCGGCTCAAGACCATGGCCTCGGATTTGGAGGCACTGATCTTCATCCCGGCAGCTTCACACTCGGCTGTGAACCGCTCCAGGGAGAGCTGTAGATCACAGCCTGATGAAGCCAATAGGACCACATCATCTGCAAAAAGCAGAGATGCGATCCTAAGGCCACCAAAACGGATCCCCTCAACACCTTGGCTGCGCCTAGAAATTCTGTCCATAAACGTTATGAACAGAATCGGTGACAAAGGGCAACCTTGGTGGAGTCCAACTCTCACCGGAAACGAGCCCGACTTACTGCCGGCAATTCGGACCAAGCTCTGACACTGGTTGTACAAGGACCTAACAGCCTGTATCAAAGGGCCTGGTACCCCATACTCCCAGAGTACCCCCCACAGGATTCCCAGAGGGACATGGTCGAACGCCTTCTCCAAGTCCACAAAACACATGTAGACTGGTTGGGCGAGCTCCCACGCACCCTCCTGGACCCTGCTGAGGGTGTAGAGCTGTTCCAGTGTTCCACGACCAGGACGAAAACCACACTGCTCTTCCTGAATCCGAGGTTCGACTATCCAGAACCCCCCAAATAGACCTTAAAAGGGAAGCTTAAGAGTGTGATCCCTCTGTAGTTGGAACACCCCCCCCCAGTCCCCCTTTTTGAATGAGGGGACCACCACCCCGGTATGCCAATCCAGGGAATCTGCCCTCAATGTCCACGCAATATTGCAGAGTCGCGTTAACCAACACAACTCCACAACATCCAGAGCCTTAAGAAACTCCGGGTGAATCTCATCCACCCCCGGAGCCCCAGGGAGGGGCATTAGCTTCATATAATAATTTTCCGTGGGTTGAGAAGATGGTTCCAAAGCTTTTTTCCCCTTACAAGAGCTGTTGATGCAAGAAGTGTGTAATAAAGCTCCACCCGTCTCAGCAAAGCACTGCCACACAATAACAGCAGTCTTACTCATAAATAAAAAAATTAAATAACAGACATCGGTGAAAAAAAATAGAACCCAGTTCATAAAACGTTACATAAAAGAGTAAATACAAATATTTACCATGCATGTGTTATGGTTTTGCACATTTTTCAAATCACTGGATTTCAAGTGAAAAAGGGGCTATAAGAGCCTAAAGTGCTGACATCACAATACAAACTCTGCTTTCCTTCAAGGAATGATAGGTCTTTAATTCTGTGTTATTTAGGTATTTAGTGTCAATGTAAAGACTAGAAAAAGTTTATCATTTTCATTTGCAAGAAAATTACTCTCAAAACAGAATAAAAACAACCTTGCAGCAGTAAAGGTTCATTTTTGATTTGCTGGGAAGCTATTGGTTAAAAAAAAACAAAAAACTTTAAATTCTTCCGGTTACATATGTGAGAAAC
Organism: Kryptolebias brasiliensis; assembly: GCA_028566095.1. NCBI lineage: Eukaryota > Metazoa > Chordata > Actinopteri > Cyprinodontiformes > Rivulidae > Kryptolebias > Kryptolebias brasiliensis. The sequence goes on along the minus strand of JAOXNZ010000054.1, from coordinate 4,922,951 downwards.
CTTACAGGCATATTTGCAACATAACTTATAGTATTAGTACATTCAAATACGCCTCAGTACCATGGTCATTTATAGGAGTTAGGATCTGACAGTACAGGTTAAAGATAACTGCATCAACATGTAAGGTACTTTTATTTTTGTAAATATAACAAGATGTCAGGACTGACAAAAATACACCACCGGACCCCCAGGGGAGGAAGTGACATGCAGAAAACACAAAGCAATAGCAGAAGTTTTTCACTAGGTTTTCTGTTGAACTTCTCCTTTTTTACTGTTGTAGTAATGTCCTCACAAGTTCTGTGACATCTGGGAATAGAGATGGGGGAATATCAGAAAGCATTTTCAATGCGGACAGTTGTATGTCAAAGACTGGTAATATTTAGTGGTTGAAAGGATGTTTCAGATTTCTACTTGTTCCTTTTCCACACGCAGCAGCTGCACCACACACACAGCTGTGAGGTCAAATATTAAACGGTGCATAATGAGCCAAAAAGGCACCATTGTGAACAGGAATCAAACATTAAAGATGCCACAAACCACTCTGCACAGGAGCAACACTGAGGCTGCATAAAGAAACAGCTCAACATGATGTGGATGATAACAAAAACCTTCCAGCTGAATGTTTCTGTCTTCTTCGGTCACTTTTGAAGTTCTCCCTTTGAACATTTGATCAGGATATTCAGTTTCAGCCAGAGACATCCTTCAGTCACTAGAACTGAAAGCTTTCACCAGTTAAACAAAGTAAAACTGTGAACAGGAGAGAAAACTCCTAAAGTCTAGTTCAGTTTAACCTCTCAGCTGCCTGACTTGTCACATGCTGGGATTTTGAACTTTCATCTCTATGACACAGCTTACAATGTTTCTGACCTACAAACAAAGTGAGTCATCAGCCTTTACTGGGTTTTATTAGGATTCAAAGATCTTCAGCTCAGCCTTGTTAAACTGCTGTCAGTGTCATAAGTTCAATTTTCAGAAAAGTTTTCATTTTGGTAAAACTTGCCAGCTTGAGGACTAGAAATGTATCTAAAACATCAGCCTTTAAAAGTTGATTAAAATGTTTCAATTATACAATGCATAAGAAGTACATACATCCATGCACAATTTCACTAAAACATCATTAATTCTTTTTGCAAATGGCATCTTCTAAACAGCTTTTTGCATCCAAGTATCACCACTTTACACCTCTGTGCTTCACTACCAAGATGATCACATTTAGTTTTGTTCGTTGTGGCCACATTTGTAAAAAACAAACAAAAAAAGTGCTTTAAAAACTTGAAAGGTTGCAGTAGGTTTCTGTAACACAATAGCTCTACATCAGTGAATCGCCAAAGAAGTTAAAGCTCTTTTTACGCTGAAACCTGCTGACATAAAAGAAAGTTTGAATTTCCTCTGCAGACAGAGCAAAGGTCTGGTTGATTCAGTAAAAATGGCTGCTATCTGCACACAGTTTAGGACAACAAACTGACAGAATGATGTCCCAAACTGTCAGTCACCAGCGGCTATGAGCAGCAGAAACAAAACTCGTATCTGATGATGGTGCAGCTTCATCCTCTATCAGGGAAAAACAAACTCTCTGAATGTGTACGACTCCGTGCACGTCACCGTACTGACCTCAAGCTCCGTCTCACATCTGTTGATGTCGTCGGTGGACTGGTTGAGTTTCTCCAGTTCTCCCTTTAAGAGACATAAATGACAGAGGAAGGAATTGGTTTAATACCTGGAGAAAATGGAGACAAAGCTCACAACAACTGGGCTGAAATAAAATGAAGGAAAAAAAAAGTGGAAAACTGAAACTAACAGAAAAGTTGACTAATGAATCTGATCTGGTTTTGTTTTCAAATCATTACAGCACACAGGATAAATGAATGAAATACTAGTAATAATTTGCTCCATTGAGCCTAATGTGGGGGTCAGAGGTCACATAATAAAAGAAAATCATAATTCTGCAGAATAAAAAGCAACTTTCTCATAAACTTTCTGATCCTCGTCTTTTCAGCATCTTTCCTCTGTTTTATACAGTTGTGCAAATGAAAGAGGGTTCATTTTTTGGTAGATTTCTTTAATAGCCTCGATGCATTGTGATCAGATAAATCTTCCAGATGCATTGAACTAGGAATGCTCTCCAAATCTCACTGTAGACAAGCCTACAGTGAGATGACGATAAAGATCATTATGTCATTCTACAACATTCTAGAATAAAATATTTAAAAACAAACAACTACAACTAATGTTTGTTTTCTTTTGAAAGAGAACAGAAAGCAGTGATAAAAGTGAACAAAAAGATAATGCTGAGTTTTATCAACAAACAAAAGAACAAAACAATCCCCAGTTACAGCCTCTCAGAGGTGATTTACTGGTTTTATGTGACAGGAAATAAACTGGACAAAACTGGCTGCTAACATCAACATGAGGAGGAGAAACAGGATGATGTGCTGTACGGTTAACTTATGCACAATTAGCAACTGACTTATTAAAAAAAAAAAAGACACTTTTTGTTGAACCTAGTTATATTTACACCTCAGTGTTTTGAGGTACACCTTCTTCAAACCTGTTTCTGCTTTGGTGGAAACTTGCAATAATTTTTTTTTTTTTGCAGCATATCAGCTGTTTTGTTGGAGCTTTAACTGAGTGCTTTTAATCAAACTGTCTTTGACACATCTTTGCATCGGTTTTTAGGCAGAAGTTCACACCAGGAGCAGGAAATTGCCACAACCAATGAATCATTTTATATACGGGATATAAACCAAAAGAGCTTCAATTTAATTGTTTATTGTTTACAAGAAACAATGACTGAAAACAGACCATAAATGAAAAGGCTGAATGAATGACTGCTGTTAGCTGCAGCCGAACTGGCACAGACGCGTCGGAACAGTGAGTTTTAATCACTTTTTTTAAATAATAAACATAAAGCAATAAAAGTAAATATGAAATACCTGTATTCTGGGGTCCACCTCCTCGTCTTCATATTCAGCCTCGTCGTCCGACCTGAGCTCCTTCTCTAAACGGTCCATGTTGGAGGTGAAGAGACGCCACAAAGCCGAACAAAGACGGACGTTAGAGACACCGGAGACTCCGCAGACTCATCTGTCTCAGCCCGGCGACACAAGCTAGATTCGCCTCGCTTTTTTCTGCGTCCTCAGATGCGAAGCATTTCTTCAGAATACGAGTCGTTTCTTAGAGGAACAGGCTTGTATCTGCCTGACCGAGCGGCACCGTCTTCTCCCGCGGTGAGCCAGTGGTGAAATGACCAGAGCTCCGCTCCAGACCGTGAACGCCTCCTTCAGAGACCCGGGGTGTATGACGGGTAATCAGTGCCCGAGAGGCGAAGGTTTCGCAGGCGATTTTTAGTTTTCACTAACGTGCAGAAACTGTAATAAAAATAAAATTATTATACATATATATATATTTTAAATATTAGCTAAATAAATCAGGAAAATATGTAGCAGGGTAACAATGCAACAACAGTTTAGTTTTGTTTTTAAAGTGAATTTATTATGGTAACAAGCACACGCCAAGAAGGCGATGACATCACACCATTAGCTGAAACTGGCAGTGGTTCAACAGTGACTACGTCACTTTTGAGGCAAAAAGGGAAATAATTCAGTTTTATTTATTGTGTGAAGTGTTAAATGTTTTAGCTACTTAGCTGCAAAAAGAAAATGACATTTTAGAACGTAGTGGCAGTTTTATCAAAACAAAATGCCGTCTTCATCAAACCTCTTCTTTGTCTTCATTGATGAAGAAGACAAAGTCTGAATAAGACTTCATCTTATTCAGAGATAATTTTCCTCTGAGTAAGGTGTAGAATAGAATAGACATTGTGTAATCTCACAGAAGAAATCAAGAACAATTTTTATGATTGAGAACTTTTAACATAAAGGTCTCCATCAATAGACTTTGTAAATGGAGATATTTAACAGATTTTAAGATTATTCTTGCATTATGCCTGACCAACATGAAACTTACTATACCAAAGAATAGGATAAACATTCATCTGCTAAGAATAAGAACACAAAACATTTATATCAGTCAAAATATATCAGATAGAAGGACACTAAGGGTTACTCCACAACCAGGTTTTCTTTTTGCAGCTTCAACCTTTTTATATTTTGCTTTCAGTTCTCCTCATTACAGGAGACAGTACTGAGAGCTCAGAGCCTGAAAGACTGCAGCCTGAGGTGACATTTTACATTTTACAGGTTGCATAACCAACATGTGCCTCCTCTCCTCAAAGGCAAACGCTGATGGAGCGGCTCAGCACAAACAATTCAGATGCTTAGAAGCACTTCTCTTAAAAAAGAAGAAGAAAATGCCTCAGACCTGCCATGAGAACTATCCGCTTCGAATAAGAACACACACAATGACAGACAAACCTTTTTTTAATAGAAGAATGGTACATAATGTTCAGTATGTGCATTCTGGTTTAAATTTGCTGGCAACACTACTTGTTACAGAATATAGTTTGTATCTTTAGCCTTTTGGTCATTATAAACAACGTGCTGTCGTGATACTGCAAGATATTTTCAATAAAATAACACTTTTTCTCTGTAAGTTGGAGTTGTCTGTAAGGACTTTAAAGCCAAAAGAGCATGTTGGAAAAATAATTAACCTTTAATTGATAAAGCATAAAGTTTATTTGTGGATAAACACTTGATTTTTTCTTTGAACGAGTTACAACTCACACATGATTTGATTAGAAGATCGTGTCACTAATTTTTGTCCTTAAAGTTGAATTTGCAACATGTAAGTGTATATTTCACTGCACAGCAATTAAACCATGACAAATTTATCTTATTAAATTCATTACAATTTGATGAGTGTCTCTAATAACATCTCCTTTTATATATACTTAAGTTCATAAACATTTAGAAAAAGTAGAAAATTCAAGTAGGACTGTGTTCATCTCACTTCAGCTGTTTAATTTTTTTGAAACTACACAATTTAAAAGTTTAAATTAAAACTTTAATTACTACACTTGCTGCCCTAAGGAAAATTGCTGTGCTTAGAAACAAACAAAACATGCACCAGAGTTTGTGGTGGTGTGCAGTATGCATTCAATCAACAACATTTAGGCAGAGGATGTGTAGCTCAGTGACATCACAGACATGTTTGCAGTGAGTTCATTCAGACTTTAGTAACTCATTTCAGTAAGGTTAGGTGCTGAAGTGAACATGTTTATGAGTGACAACATAACCGTGGCTTTAAATTATAAAATACAAGTTAGAATCTAAATATACTTTCTTTAAACAAAGCCCTTTAAAAAGTGTTCATTTAAACTTGGTCGAATCATTTGTTTTTTAACCCAAATCTAATAATAAAAGTCATTGCTGCTCAGTGGTTATAATACTTAGCTGAGTTTCCAAGGATGGCCTGGATGATTTTCAAAAACTGAATGTGAAGCCTCAGATATTCTGCATCGATAGTCATTGTTACCACTCCTCCCTGAGGGACACAATGCATGCTGGGAGAGACAGATAGGCCTTGGTGCCAGGAGAACATCAGCATGTTCCGTGCTCTTCAGGATCTTGGTGATTTGTCTGAACAACAGGATATAGCAAAGCTTTTTACAGAGGACAAAACAGTCTGCAGTGTCCTGTCGCTGCTCCTAAATCACACCCACTCCCACAGCTCTCTGACCTCTGTGTGAAGCTGCCCGTTCGTGGCTAATAGATTTCTGTCATCATAATCTATGGCAACTTCCAGACAGGAAGATCAATCTTCAGAAGCCAATTGGCATTGAAATATAAGGTCTATGAACATGTAGAGGGCAAAATAATCAATATAAACCTTCATGTTTCTACATTTTAATAGAGCTGAAGTCATTCAGTGGTGATTCAGACAATAACACAAAATTAGCTATAAAATGAAATACTGGAGACATCTTTTACTCAGAACAAAGAATCGAAATGAGATAATTATGTCATGGTAATTGAGGGAATGCTGAGTCAGAATTCACATTACTTTTTCTTCTGGATGTTTTCCCCCAATCAAACTATTTCTGCACACTTTGTGATATTTTAACTATTTATATGTCAAAATGTTCGGCTCGGTCAAGAATAGTGAGCTTTGTCTTTTGGTATTTGTAAGTTTTGCACTTTTTTGAAAATTTAATTTTAGCTTTCAGCTATGAGTGTACCATAATTAGCTTTGATCTAAGGATTTGCTAATTCAAACTTGTACCTCTGTAACATTTAGCTTTTAGCTACTGTTAGGTCATTTTTGTTTTTAGCTACTGTTTTCTAATTTTAGCTTTTAGCTACTGTTTTGTTGAATTTAGCTTTCGTTCAGCTTTTATTAACTTTAACAATTCGGTCAACAATTCATCATTCTTCCACAAATTTCTGCAAAGTTTTTCAGCTGTCGGCATTCAAACTGCAAATTTGCAGAAAATGCATCTTTTGTTCATTTTTGTTGAGCGTTTCAAACTTCCAGCTCTCGTGTGAACGTGTCAGGACAGGAAAACGTCAGCAGGTTGTAGACACTCTGGAGCTGTTTGGTTAGTTTCTGCACTTTACTCACTTTCTTGATTTGTCTCCACATTGATCTTTGCCTTATTGTTTTGGGTTTTAGATGTAAAACTTTCTAATGTCTTCAGTGTGAGGAACTCTGAGTGGGAGAGTGAGCTCAATGGTTAAACTGTGAATTTAACTCAGTGTAGACAAACTAACAGTATTTTGTGAGTTGTGCATACCAGTGGGTGGGGACATTCACAGCAGAAGAGAAGCAGATTGTGTTCAGTCTAACTTTATTAAAGCTGAGGCAGCTGTTTAAAATCTTCAGCTAAATGTCTACATTGTAAGAAGGAAATGTATTAAAAGTAATACTAAAAGAAACAATGAGGATACGCAGGAACCACTTTTCTCTTTCAGTTATTTTTTTTTTTAATTTAACAGTTGGAGAAAGGTTTAGCTAAAAGAAGAAATACTATTTTTTTTCTTTTCAAATTTCCAATATTGACTGTCTCTAAGTTACCATTAAAATGATTAAATAAGGTGCTAAAATGTGTTTTAGGTTTACTTTTTTTTTTTTCTGCTGTGGCAGCCATTTTTGTTTCTTTGAGTTAGTTTGGTCTTCTTGTTTTCTGTAATAATTTTGCAGTTCGAGCCTTAAGTTCTGAAGATCACAAGAAAATGATGTGAATGTGATGTGAATGTGAATCTGCACATTTACTGGTGAGTGTCTGCTCCCTTCTTTTAGCTGTCAGTATGTCGCTTACTACTGGCTTTCCAATTTTTTAAATGATTTCATATTTACCGAATTTTGATAATAATAGAAAAACATTATCAGGGGACCACATCCACTATTGTTCCATCCGATATTGCCTCTGTACAACAGACTGCAAACAATGAGTGTGCAGAGTTCAGGATGTTACATAACAGCACAGAGACATAGTTATATTGAAGCTTTGTGCTTTATTAGTGAAACCTTGTTGCATGGTTGGGTACCTGACCTCTCTGTCCCCATCTCTTTGCTTTCCTGTCTGCTTCCTGACAACAGGATGAGGACATTCTGTTCTCCTCACCAACAGCTGTACAGGACGATGCAACAATCAGTCTGTGAAAAAGAGGACATCATTGGTCAGTTAAGGTTAATAATGACAACCAGGTTCAGGACCTGTTTACGCATTTTTTTGAGTGTTGTCTCATTCCAGATCAAGCTGAACCATTATTCCGTTTGATTTGGACTGACACCAAATATTTTGTTTGGAAAACTGTTTTGGCTGTTTTGTTTAAAGTTTGAAATCTGTCATTTTGGTTTTGATCAAACTGAAAGTCTGGACCAAATCAGTTATTCTCCAACATTGGAAAAACATGAAGAACTGAAACTGCAAAACAGATGTAAGACGACAGATATCAGACGGGCACGGCCAGGGAACCATTTGAGTCTATATACATGTTTGAGCAGAGCTTTTAAAATGAAATATCTAATTTACTGTAGCTGATCAGGCAGAACACTGTTTATTAAGGTTTTATATAGAAGCATAATATAATTGCAGCCTTTTGCATTTTATAGTTTATTTTACAGAAGTGTTATCAGCAGTCAAGTAAAGCAATATGTCAAGGAAGGGCATACCAAAGAGCCCCCACAGGATATAAAATAAACTGAACTGGTAACATGGTAACTGTTATTCATCAGATTTTAGTATTTTTATATTATTGAGATGTGTTTGACTCTTCTGAAGCACAGGTCAGAGCTTTTCTTCTGAGAAGGGCTGAGAAATACAATAACAAAAGGAAATTCTGGCATTCATACTTGTTTAGACTGAAGGTAGAAGTGTTCATTTTCTATTTCTGCAATTATTTAAAAATACAAAGAAACAATGATGAAAGATTTTTTTTTACTTTACATCATGTTTTTTGATTATCTGACACTACAAAA
>JAOXNZ010000054.1:4865823-4880009 GCA_028566095.1 Kryptolebias brasiliensis | reverse complement strand
ATTTTACAAACAGTTAAAAAAATAAATGAACAAGCAGCTTCAACTTGTATTATACAACATATATCTTTACATCCTACTTATATTCTATTGTTTTTAGATTTGGATCAATTAGTGAAAATATTATTTGGAAATATTTAACCCCATCCTAATGTTTCATTACCCCAATGGGGCTCCTGCCCCCAGATTTAGATTTTTGAATGAGTTGAGATGACAAAAATAACGTTTAACTAAAGGAAGTTGTGGTTCATGGTTGACCCTGCAATAACAGGACATCCTGGTACACAGTTCTGCTACACAGTTTCAAAATAAGACTTTTATTTTGAGAGAGAGTAAAAACTATTTTTCATGGAGTCTGAACTGGAGTCCTGAGAAAACACAAATGTTTCTAAAATATTACTGACACTTTGTGCAAGTTCACATTTATCTAAAAGTTCAGTTCACACAGAAACAAACTGCAATAATTTAGGTTCATATTTCACCATTTATAAAATCTAAACAATCTCAAAATGAAACAATTCATGTTAGTTTACTGTTTTTAAAGGATAAAGCCTTACTGTCATACATTAACCACCACTTGTGTCATTATGGACCAGTTGAACTGTACTTTCTTCCAGCTCTTTAGGTCTGTGCACGACACCCACTTTCACGTGTTTTAATGCAAAACCTTGAGAAATGGTAATTTTAAAACAATACTGTATCTAGATTTGTGCTTTAGTGTGCACATTTCTTTTTGGTTCAAAATGTTAGGAAAAAGGTTAAGAATCTGAATTACATTAATTTGGCCAAAATAAATATGTTTCACATACAAGAAATCTGACTCTGGTCTCACTTACTCCTGTACTTCTGAGCAACTGTTGCACAATTATAAAACAGATTACTAAACAGATGTATGGAAAAAATAGACATAGGTGAAAATGAGTAGGTTAAGAAAGGCCATGTTGCATATAAACTCTGATAGTTGTAAGCTTGTTTGTTCAGATTGCAAGACTAAAAAAAAAAACCTTTTTGTTAAGTTTATTGAATTTTTTTTTCTTCTTAGCTTTGAACTTTTAGATCCCTAATTAAATTTATTACAGTGTAAAATTTCTACTGGGTTTAAACTTTAATCAGTAAAAAGGTTTTTGACTTAAGGTCAAGCTCAACCGGCTGTGGACAAATATAAAAAGAAATGTCATTAAGGAACAACATGTGGACGATGAGCTGATTCCAAAAAAGGCACCTGGTACTAAAGTAAAAAGATGTAGAAGCTCTTATTCAGATTTTTTAAAAGAACATGTTCTTTATTAAGTCTTTCAACTGTACTTTCTAACACTGCAGCAAGTGTAAACGTGTTTATTAGGGCAATATCAGACGGAACTCTTCTTTATTAAGTGATGCAATCTGGCTGTGATTTCTTTAACTGTGGGTATGATTTCATAGACTTGTTAAAAAAAAAAAAAAAGCTGTGATGTGACATATTGGTAGGTCTTCCAAAGCTAAAACACAAAGAGGCTCCTAAATTGAGCACGAGTCAGCTGCACAATAAACTAATACTGGCTACTGAGGTACCGTTGGGCTTTCCCTGTCCGAGCTGAACATGTTCCATCGTTCTTAACGAAGTGCGGCAGCGTCAAACTACAAACAAAAAGTCTGTGCTGCTGCTGAGAGCTGTGAGGACGGTGTGTGTGTTTTTATATTTCCAATGAGTCTCATGGCTTCAACAGGGATCATCATACAGAGTGTTGATTTTCAGGAGGCGTTTGGGTTTCGTAAGACTTGGATTTAGGATGTGAAAAACTAATAAAAATGAATGCATATCGCCCGCTGATTTGCATGCCAAAGCTGTTGCACAATCTGGTAAAGCCACACACACACACACACACACACACACACACACTCGTGCACACCTGGTAGCAGGCGATAATGATGTAAAATGTTACAAAGAAAAAGAGAGTTAAAAAGAAAACATTTTTTAAAAGTAATTAACACCAATGAACAAAAATAATGTGATTTATAATCAAGTCAAGATTCACAATTTGATGACATGTTTTTAAAACTGCTCCTACAGCATTTAGGAGCAGGACAAAAATATATTTTTTTAATATCAGGGAAATACAAAATAATCTACAAATAATAATAATAATACATGAACAATGGTCAAATAAATAAGTCAGACGTTTAGAATGATGCTCATATGGAGTTTGGTCCCTCAGATTTCCAAACAAATACATGCCTCTCCATGATAAGGCATGATGATATACTGAGGAGTTTCAGGCTCATAAAAGGAACTGTATTTCTGTTGCTTGTAAACCTAACGGTGAACCCCTTCAGCAGCCAAACTGTCTCCACGCCCACTGCTGTGTGTATCCTTACGTGAGGTAAATAATGTAGATTTACTCCCAAAGGTCATATTTAGGCTTGGCTGTTTCGACACAATGCAATAAAGGAGTGCCTCAAGGCTTTGTGAGTGCGTGCACGCTCAGAGACTCTGGTTAACATCTTTATGTTTTGGTGTTTTAACAGTCCACCGTGCAGCTGCAGATACCACAGCCCCGCAATAAAGCTTCTAAGGTTGTTTTTTATTATCATCACTGTTTATGTACTGTAATAACATGCTAAAAAAAAAAAAGCAACACAGGTATCATCTTACTCTGGCTCTGTCAGTCTGTCCACCTGTCTGTCTTACCTTTACACCTCTCACAGCAGGCTCCAGTCTGTTTCACCACCAGGTCACAGTCATCAGGGACCTGAGGACATTTCTCCTGTTTACAGTCTGCTTTCCCATCCTGCAAGAGAGCACAAATAGGTTATTAACAAAAAGGCTTTTTATTGATACGTTATTTTTACTTTACTGACATTTTTTGCAATTTTCCTAATGTTTAAAGTTGCTGAACCAGAAAACCGGGAATGAGTTACAGATGTTTCATTACTATAGCTGAATAATGAAAATAGCATGCTCTTGTAGCATCAAAGTCACTGTAATTGTTAGTTTCACAGCTGCAATATACTTGTTCAAACTTCAAAAAGGGGTTTAGAAAAAAAAATCTTACTGAGTTGGAACAAAAGATATTAAAACTTAACGAGAGTGTGGAAAAGCAGAGGTATATCTCATAAACACCAAAATATTTTTTTAATATAATCAAACCCAAACACAAGTAGCTCTACAGTCTTTATCTGAGGCATTAGCACAGCAAAGGTCTCCAACCACTAGATTTTTTTATATGAACAACCTTTTAAAGAAAACACCAACTTATGTATACCTTGATAACTTTTTTCCCCACTATTCACAGCCTGATGTAGGCATTTCCCTTTGTCATATACTTTCTTTGCTCTCCAGATAAATGTAAACATTTTCTACAGACAAATATGAAGCATTACATTAAATGTTCCTGTAATAAAACTAACTAAGCAGGACAAAAAACAAACTGCATGATGATCACAGGAAAGTAAAATATCACCCAGTGCAGGCCTACACAAAGCCAACTTTTTTTGAATAAACATTTGACAAATCAACTGCAGTCATTTTTATTCACCTGATCAAGTTCTATGAAACCTTTTCTTTTCCCTAAAATTAAACCTGAATTAACAAAACCCATTTTAAAATGATTCTGGAAATTTAAAAGCTTCAGACACAACAAATGAAAGGATTGTTACACCTAAACATAGTTGCAGGGGGTATTTATTAAAAAGTAAAGGAACTAAAACTAATGTTTTCATTGATAATTAGGCTTCCTAATAGCTACATCTTCTTTATTGGCTTATAGTCTAAAACCTGGTATGTGTTAGGTTCTCATTTGTGTTAGCAACATAAATTAGTATTTTTAGTCTATATTTATTCACTTAAAAGGTCAAAAATATTTGATTTTTAGGTCTTTAAAATTGAAACAAAAAGTCTTTTCGTATGTAAATAGTCCTATAAAAAAGAGAGCAGTAATTGGTGCTAAATACAAGTAGTTTAAAGAGAAATGGTCTTCAGATTGTTTTATGCTTCACCTCACTTCTACAAGTTTTCTTAATTTCTAATACTCAAACCAGTCAATTTCATAGTTGCTATGATCTTTGAACAGGTGAAAAAAAAAAACATTTCTAGGAGTAGTGGTGCCTGATGCAAATATCAATCAAAAACCTAAAAATTGGCTAATAAAGTTCTGTTTTTTTCATATGCAGAACTTCAGCGCTCTACTATCAACCTCACAGTTGTAAAGTCTGTCAGCCTGAAATAAAATGAGAAACAAAATGTGACTCAGTTTTAACAGTTTAGCTGTGAATTTTCACACCAACTCAAACAAACCTCTTGTCGCCTTCAGGAACACTGCACACAGTGTGTCATTCCTGCTAACTGCACCGTGGGACTGGACAGAGTCTGTGTCATTTAATGCGCCCGACTTTCACACCCAGCCTTTATTGCTGATTTTATCCCCATGCCGAGTGTGTTTTATTTTACAAACTGTGAGGGTTTATAAAGTTGGAGGCTGGCAGGTCCTGTGGCCCTGCGGCCCTGCGGCAGGAGGCTCTAACAAGGACAGATCAAAGAGGGGCGAAAATAAATCTGGGTGGTTTAATATAGCAGCAGCAGCAGCGCTCCAACTAAAGCCCAACCACACCGAGGTCAGATGATGTCACGACAAAAAAGGGAGGAGAGGAATCGAGACGTAAAGAAGGGACAGATGAAGTGTAAAAAATAAATAATCTGTTTTATCTCAGAGTTAAAAATTTAATTAAAGCTCTGGGAATTTTGAGTTAAAAAGAAACTTTTCTTTTTACTTTTTAACACAACAACAAATAAAAGTAAAAATGTGTGATGTGCATGGCTGGTGTGATATAAATCATTCTTTACAGAAAAAAAAGAGAAAAAAATTGAATGAAGTGTGGTAATCGGTAAGGAGGTTATGAAAAGATGAGGAACGAATGCAGGTCAAAGCATTAAACTATAACAACAAATATCATGACACACACTCAGAAAAAAGGTGAGCAGATAACTAAAACCTGGACATGAAACTGATGGTTAATTTTAAGTGATCACTCAAAAACTGCTGACATTGTAACAGTCTATCCTCTAACATTCTAGGAACTTCTCAGAATGTCAAAAGCTTCACAAAATAAATCTCAAAACTGGGGGTAGTGTAGAAAAAAAGTTTTATTTATTTATTTTTTCCACTGCCAAAAAGCAGGCAATGATATTTTTGCCCGTGTCTGTGCATGTGTCTGTCTGTTACCAAAATATCTTATGAACCACTGAAAAAATTTGAATTGGATTTACAGAAAGTAATTACTGGATTTACACCTACAACTGATTAACTTTTGGAGCCAACCCAAATCAAGATGGCTGCCACAGCCAACTGACCAACACTAAAATGGCACAAATTCAGCAAGTCAGTTTTTACATGTATTGACCTAACATTTGCTGTGGTAGTAGCTGAGTGTCTTTCACAACACACACTCTGACTGTGACATTTCGCAATATCACATGAAATAATGTTATTTTCAAAGTTTGGTAAAACGACAGAAACTCAACATAAAATGACTTTAGTTTAAAACTCTGTCAAGAAAAGTGGTGGGAGATATGCATCTCTTCAAATAATGGCGGGCTTTTAATTTAAGTTTGTAAAAAAATAAGCTATAAAAAGTTTCTATGAACTATTGAACATCACTAAGTAGTCAAAGACGAGTCACTGGATCTAATAGAAGAGCAAGAATAAAACAATAATAAAGCTGCTCTCCTACATAAACTGTAGTCTTGATTTTTTGAAGTTTGCTTTAGAGATGGTCAATTTGAGTACCAGAAAATTTACATAAAGATTGATAAAAAACTCAGACTCAGAATATGACATAGGATGGTGCATATAAGGGCATCTAAAACCATGAAAGGAGAAAAACCTTGTAGAAAGGTTCAGATAACAACTGACTGACATTTATCTCATTTAAACTCAGTGTTTTCAACAGTAAAAGTGGTGTGAGGCTTGTCAATAATGTCCAAAGCTATAATAAAGTGACTGCAGTTGTACATGTCTGCTTGGCAGTGTTTAGGACAGGAAGAGAAAAAAGAAAGAACAGCAGGGGAAGAGTTTTATTTTCTAACTCTTTTTTAGTATTTTCCAGATTTTTGTTTGCCACAGCATTATAAAGCCATTGCACCACTGGAAAGGAAGCGAGGCCATAAAACTAGATTTACTAACTGGTGGATTTGTGCCTATTCAAAGTGCAAAAGAAGCAGAATTTTTTTATGATTAATTGTTGATGAGGTGCTTCTTTAGACCACGGCTGTTGCATAAGCTTAACACAGGCTTCAGTCTATAATTGGAAGTAAAACCATGGATAAATTAAGAAAACTGTTCACTGATGCTGTTATTAGAATATGCTGGTGTAGAGAAGCGAAACGTCTTCAAACTACAAATTGAAGTCCAGTTGCTTTTGTTTTTAACCTTTTTTTGGAGTTATTAGAATAAAACGACTGTGAAACACTTTATGAAACATCTCAGGATACAAGAAAAGTTGCTGGAGACACAGATGCCAACATGCAGTGGGCTGCAACATTGAGGAAAATTTCAAGTTTTTGAGCTCAAACTTTTTCTCCTACATCTTTGGTATTTTGATATTGTTACAGAACAATCTTGTGCTTCATGAGAAGTATTTTTTTGTACTTAAAGACGTTTCCATTTTCTATAAATAAAGCCTAATAACATAAAATATTTAGCAGCTGCATTGAAAAATATACAATTTGAAAAGGAAAAATGCCGGAACAGCCCTTTAAATTCAGAGAAACAACTTGGTCTGCATGTCAGGAAGGTCACGTCCTTTTCAGCCCTCGTTCTGTTATCCATTAGCACAAAGTAGTATTAGTACATGTGACCCACTCGACTGCTACCCTCGTTGTGTCGGGGGTCAACGGTCACACCGGGTCACCTCGCCTTATAAACACTCGACATACCACCACGGCACCAAGGCTGCTTGACTGGACGACCGTCTGATGCAGTGAGTGACGCCCGCCCCCACAACACACACAAACATAATGAGGGATGTGTGTGTGTGTGTGTGTTCTTGTCAGACAAATAGAAAGTGAGGATGAAAAAGGCTTTATGAGTCTGTTGGTGTGGAAAATGAACAGATTTGTGTTCAGTCATTCTCCAATAAAACTCTCTTATTTTACTCTTATGATTTCTTTTTATTCTGACCCGTTTCCAAAAGTCACAGCGGAGATTTTCTAACAATTTTCAAAGTTTTTGTCTCATAAGGACAGTCTGAACAGTTCAGTTTTGTTCTGTAATGAACAAGTTGAGTTGATGAAACTCCAGACAACACAAAAACAAATTATAACAGTAATCTAATTGTATCAAAGGTTTTTTTAAACTTCAACTTTACTAACTTGATTACTGAATGGTAAGGTCAACCACACAACTACATCATTGAACTATAATAATAATAATATAATATATATAAACCACTCGTAGCTGCTCTCAACCAGTATTAAAATCTTTCACTTAGAAGCAATGTAAAAAAAATCTAAATTTGAATTTTTCAGGAGCAGATAAATAAAACAAAATAGCGTGACTGACAATTCTTATAAGATTAAAAATCTCATAAGCCCTCCCATAAATTAAGTTTATTCCTCACACCAAACTTCCTGTTGTTGTAAAGAATAAACAGATGTGTAATACAAACAAAAGTACTGATTCAGGTTTTGTGTTAAAATAATTTAATTTTCACACATAATTATTACTAATTAAGTTTCAAAATATATTTCATGTGACATTTGACATAATTTAACTTTTATAAAAATTGTAATTTCCAGGTTCTAAATCATTTAATGACAAAAAAAATATTATTTTTCTTTACTTGAGGGTTAAAAACATCTTTGTCAGTAGGGTTGTTCTGCCACTAGAAGGCGATATGGTTCATCAGTGTTTCTTCTTAACTCTTCACTCCTCTCTCTCTTTAACCACATTCATCACTCTCTTCATTCTTCTCCAGTTCTCTCTTTTGTTATAATTATTGTTAGTCTCAAGCCGTATTTAACAGACTTTGTTGTCCAGATCTTACCAACATCTTCTGCACTGTTCTTAAATTTTACATGCTGATATTTGGTTGTTTCATTTAACGTAAAGCTGTGTTTCATTTTAAGAGAGGCCATGTGAAGGAATTACATCTCACCTGTCATATCAAACATTTGTTTTACATTTAACATCTAAAACATGTTTTTATTTGAACAAAGTCACTCCTCTGGCAGTCCTAAGCAGTGACTATTAAGAAAAGCAGTTTCCAAACTGACAGAACTCACATTTCTGTTTACTGCAGGTAACACAATAAAACCTCATATGTGCTTCACATAATCCAGCTAAAAAAAAAAGAAAAAGAAAATCTTCCTTTTTAAAGTCTTCCTTTTGCAATTCTCCTCCTTTTCATGCTTTTGCTCAATCACTGTTAAAGACAGAGATAAGGCGGTGTCAGAACATAACATCAACCCTCAAATTAAAGCCCTACTTACACCCTTGGACCTAAACCACTCCTAACCTCTTAAACCTTAACACTCATTCCTGCTGTGACCTTTCACCTCTTGTCCAAAACAAAAGACTAACATCAGCGAGAGAACAGGAGCAAAAGGAGGAAGATGAGACACAATTTCTAGAAAAAAAATTCAACTTGTGCTTCTACTTTGTTTCTCTGTTAAAGTAAAATCGCAGGCTGAGTTTCTGTTGGATTTAGGTAAATCAATTAGAGACTTAGACAACACATTGTGGATGTTAAGAGGGTAAAATTAAATTGGCTCAATTTTGATTTTAGACAACTTTAAAAAAATCCTTTTTCATTAAAGCTGGAGTTCAAAATGTTTATGCACACACCAGTGTCTGTCAGGTTGCCAGCTTAAATAAGGAAATGTAAAACTATCAAAACTACCATGTCAGAAATCTGAAGTGTTTCCAGTAGTAGGAATGTTTTCCCACTGAAATCTAGATCAAATTTCATACACTTTCCTCAGAAATTCAGAGTGAAAATTAACCTAAAACTTTCATTCCGCTTTGGAGGGAAGATTACATCCAAAAATCCAAGAAGAAAAAGATTTTCACCGATGTGATTTATCAGACGCCAAAAGCTCAAATAATTGTTTTTCTCACCACTTTGGAGAGAAAAATTAAACCTTCACACTTTTGATTTATCACTTCCTATTATAGATAAATTTTCCTTTAACAGGTTTAATGGGGTTATAATGAATGGAAAACAACTTTTTGTAGGTGGTGTCTGAAGTCCGTACTGACACTCTGAGTGGGGCTTCCCTGGTTTGGATGTTCTGATATGTCGTAAACTAAGGCCGTGCTCACAGGGAAATGCAATTTTTCCAAATAATCTTTTTATTTGTGATTACTAAAAATATCCTTCTAAACACAACATTGTTTACACCAAAAGTGATCCAAAATGCTGTAGTAACCATGCCAGACCTGTATGTGATGCTGTAACACTACCACGAAAGTACCTAAATAAATAGGAAATAAAGGGGTGGAGCATAAAGCCTGAATGCTGTGGGCAAAATGAAGAAGAAGACGATGCCTTCAGGTCATAGGTTAGATTAGAGGTGGGACTATGACATCATTTTGGTTGTCCACATGAAAAAGCAAGAGAGGCTTTTCAAGATTTTTCCACTCTGGAACTTGTTTCTCCAAAAATATCATTTTAGGGCTCCTAAAATGTTGTTTCTGTGTGAACCCAAGCTGTCCCCGTGTAGGCGACCACTAAACCCAGAAAGTAAAAATGCAGCTGTTCATCTCTGTTTCCAGCTATAATCTTAAAATAATTTGTAGGAATTTTTATGAATACTGTATTTACTGCACATCTGAAATTGTTAAATCTATTTATTTTGCTTCTGCTTTTCTACTGACAGCATATTATACCTGTTATATTATGTAAAAAATGCTGGTAAAATCTTTTTTCTATCAGTGTTTGTTTTGACCAACAGTTCAAAAAAAGAATTTTATAGAAAAACTACAAATCCAATCTACCACTAGAATGAATAAGTGTCTAGTGTTTTGCTTTAGTTAATTATGATCAAATCAAATTGCTGCTGATGTATTTCAGTTCACTGACTAATGGCTTAATCCTGTTTTCCAGCAGTAGGGTCTTGTTTCTAAAAAAACAACCAAAAACCAACCCCCCTACCAAAAAAAAAAACAACAAAAAAGTAAAACAACAATATTTCTGAGCAATTAAACTACATTCCAAACAGACTATTTACTTTCAGTCAGTAAAAAAAAAAACAAAGTGTCAGACTGTGCTTGGATTTTGTAATACAAGTAGAATGTGACACTAACTACTTATTTTGATTTTTTAACTGTGGAGTAAAAATAATAGCTAATAGAGCTGCTGATGGTTCAGTGTTATCAGCTGCTTATCAGGTTAACTTCCCATCTGTATTGATCAGCTACTGTTTCTGTTAAGCCAGACAATAACCTTTGACCTTCCTCTCAGATCGATCGCAGCTACTGAGTGTAAAACTCCTCACCTGAAACTTCCAAACAGCCCTCAGCTGGAATGTTTGATCAATTCCTGGGCAGCTGGGATGCTGACCTGCTTAAAGTTGGTTTTTTTTCTTGTAAAACATAAATAAAAAAAACAGATGTTTATCTTGCTTTCAAACATAATTTCTAACAGGATTAGCTAATTAAAGTTCTGTCAGGTTTCTCTCTTATTCTGTTTGATCTGATTTTACTTACAGGTAAAAAAAAAAACAGCTCGTCTCAGGCTGATCAAAGCTTCCCACTTTTCACATTTTATTATATTACATTTTACATCAACATTCCTGCATTAAATAATCCAGTATTTACAGTGAGGTTTTGTGTGAGATTTTTGACCTGCTTCTTACAAAACTGTCTCTAATCAGCGTTTACAGCATAAATATACAGAGTGTCATATTGCTGCTCTGATTTGGCTTGTATGGATATTTATTTTAGTCAGTTATGTGAACGTTGCCATGTGATGGAGTACTGCAGACTGATTTTAAAAAGCTGCTGCAAAAAAAAAACTCAGTGTGAACTGTTCTGCAAAATCCACATGGATAGTCGGTGAAAATCAAAATATATGGACATTTAGTTTAAACATTTGAAATGTGTCAAGAGTTAGCCAACAAAAGTTGTTTGACAAAAGTAAAATATGATCACAAACAATTAATTTGTTTCAATTGACATTAAAAAAGTGATTTCCATGTCAATATTGCTGGTATGTGTACGACTTCATATAAAATTAGTCATTATTAATGAGATCATAATTGATGGGTTGAACTGGAAAAAATCAACAACATTAGAAGCTTAAAATACTAAAATATTTTTTTATAATTACATCCAGTTACTTTTAAGATAGTTCATAACATGGCCCCTCCATCACTAAAATATTTTGTCTAACTCTGTTCAGAACAGATGATATGATCCTCTGGGTCGACTGTTCGAAGAAAATGTAGAATCCCTAAAAGAAAATCAGCTCTTGGTCTACATTTTCATTTAGGACAGGTAAGGAGTGGAATACACTTTCTGATGAATTGATAAAATGTGACATTTCCATTATTTTTCCCTGGCAGGCCAAGATTATGCATTTTAGTGGCCAGCACTGTCAACATTAATTAGAACTGGTTGGTTTTTAGTTTGCATTTTAAATGTTTTTAATTGTAAGAAATTTAACATTTAAACATTTTTAAATTTACATTTTCAAATTGTTGTATTTGCAAACATGTTGAATAGAACTTCCATCCATCCATTTTCTTTACCCACTTCTCCTTTCCTGGTCACAGGAGAGCTGGTACCTATCTCCAGCAGTCACTGTGTGAGAGGCATGGACACCCTGTCAGGTCGCATGTCCATCACAGGACACATGTAGACAAACATTCACACTCACACCTCAGGACAATGTAGAGTTCTCAATGAACCTAACATGCATGTTTGGTCTGTGGGAGGAAATTGGAGAAAAGAAAGAGAACATGCAAACTCCACACAGAGACGCTGGGAGGCGAACTTGTGACCTTCTCGCTGTGAGACGACAGCTCTAACAACCATGCCGCTGTGGCACCTCAGTAGCACTTATTTGCATTTATATTCATGTACTTTTTTAGAACTTGAATTCATGCTGATGGTACTGATTGCTTTTTACTTTGGTATGCTATGTCTTTACCTGCCTAGGGCTGCAGGTGGAAATTAGCCATTGGTTAAATCTGGCATAATGTCCCTGCCTATTTATTTGAAACCATGCACAATAACAAACTAAAAAACTTTTAAAAAGTTGCCAAAATGTAAATCAGGCACTTTTCTGTTGACCAGTTTACAGCAAAAAAACTGGGCAGTGTAATGTCACCAAAGGGTGGCAGCATAAGCTCTGTCTTTCATAGTTAAAAATCAGTAGAAGAAGTTGTCCTGTTCCATTGGCTGTAAAGAAAATGTAGAAAACTGATGGAAACCCAGAAGTTGAAGCCAAATCAGCTTGCCTGTAGACCGGTCCAGTTTTAAGTCATGCCGCTTCACAAAAAATGAAAGGACTTTGCTGTTTGTAAAAAAATATACTCAGATCATTTTTTCAGTTGTTGACTGTTGTTTAAAATAGACAGTTCTTATCTTACTGCTGTACGATCCATTTTTTTCTAATGCCTTAAGCAGTAATTAGCTATATCATTAAAACTGGTCCTACAGGCAAAACTTAAAGCCCCACATCCCAAGTGCACAGACTCTGGTTCCAAAATACAACATATAGCAGCGCCAACAAACCAAATCCTGACAGCTTTTAGTTCTGAACAACAGAAGGAGGTGGAGATACTTTGTTTATCTTTTTTATGTCAATGTTCTAACCAGAAACAAACATCATCTGCAGGAGAAAAACAGGCAGAAATTTCTGCTTTGTGATTTATTTGAATCTGAGGAAATCTGGGCTATTAAATCATATCTGGAAAGATGCTGCTCGGTCTTTAGCTCAGACAAGAAACATCTGGTGAATCACATCATACCAAGTCACATGTGATTCACAAAAGATGTCTCTGCCCAGCACCTAAATATGAACTAAAATCATCTTAGAAACAAACAAAAACGACCTCATTAAGTGTTTAAACCTTTTGCACATTAAATGTTCACATTTTTAAAGTTTTTAGTTACCTATTTGCATCACATAGACACAACTGATAAAAAAATGGCACAGACCATAATTAAGGCCTTGTTTACTGTAAATGTTTTCAGTTTTATATTTTAGAAAAGGGAATTTATGCATGTAAGAAAGGTAACTCCCCTTATCTACTTTAGAGATGAGGAAAAAAATGTTAAAAGTTTTACTCTGGCATTTTCTTGATGACCCTCCTGCTAATTTATCATTTTCATTTGTTCAGCAAACTACCATAAGTCCAACTCTTGTTCAAGCTCTGCTAACAGACACAAACTAACATAAACAGCCTTGTAGGTTCAGGTTGATGTGAGACAAGCACATCCAGAACATGTGATGAAGAGGAAGATGAAGGAGCCAATCTGAGGGGGAAGGAGGTAGGAAAAAGTCGATGAAAGAGTGGAAAAAGACATGGAGATGGACAGACAGATAGACGGGGACGATGAAGGGTGTGACGGAGATGGACTGACTTCATCCAAGATAACAGATCGCCATGGCGACCTGCCTGTCAATCAGTCTGTCAGCCACATCCACTCCTGGCCCCATTACTGCGCTCTACCTCAGCCGGACACACACAATGGACCCTCTGTGTATGAATACATGTGTGTGTCCATACCCACAGGGCCATTAACAGGTAACTAAGCAGACCCCAAACCCCCCGCCCCCATCTCCTCCTCATCTTCTGACGCACGTATGAGTGACACTGGAGTCCCAGTGGCTCGCCAATCCCCTCAAAGACATCTCAGTGACACAGGACTCTTTTTGAAGGTGAACCACAGAGAATATGTTAAGGTCATCCACATGCAACAACAAGGTTCTTTTATTTCCTTACACAAATTAGATAAACTCTTAACCTGCTTCTCAAAGTTATTACTCACTGAAGTTAAGGGCAAACATGATCCTTTGGTGACAGCAAATGTTCAGGACACAGAACACAAATAAGAAAAGGAACACGGACTGTGTGACACTAATGCTGAAGGGCAAGGAAAACCTTGTTAAAAAGTTTTCAGGAGATAAACAAAGTTGAAATTCAATGAAGCCTGAACCCTGAATGTGTGTGAGTTTATGAGTGTGTGCATTAAGGGTGGAGATCG
>JAOXNZ010000054.1:4802951-4813236 GCA_028566095.1 Kryptolebias brasiliensis | reverse complement strand
AGGCTGATCAATATAAATGTATGCATTATTGTTTTGTACTCTAAAAATTTTTTCCCAGGCTTCCAAAAGTTTATGCTTTATTTCAAATTTAGGTGAAACTGAAAAAAAAGAAAAATACAGTAAAATAAATTTTACATGGGGCTTTTGCTTTCGGACTCTACAATTTGTTTTAATCTTGAGCTGTCAGTCTTGTTGACGAGGAAAGTGTCGCCACACACAGTGAGTTGTGTGTCTGTTCTCCGTCTGTTCAGTGTCTGCTGACCCATAACGAGCCCCTCACCGGGGCGCGCACACACACACACACATGTGTACAAGAGCAAAGTAAGTTTTTATAGCTAGTGACAGCTGATGAATCCTCCCCCCGATTTTGACCTTTAAACTCTTGCTCTACCTTCTGCACCCCCCAGCTAATTGACACGTCGTCTCTGTTAAATTCTCTGTTCACATACACACGCCTCTAAAGGACACACACACACCTCATCACACCCACACACCCCCCCCACACACACACATACACACACACTGAAGCTCCCCTTAAATTAGCACATGATTCATACATGCTATATTGTGAAGTTCTGCACTAAGGTTCGAATACTTATAGCAGAAGGAAGTAGGTGAATGGCATACAGAAGTTGGAAGTTGATGAGTAGTGCAGTAGCAGCTCTGACACAACATATGTTACCTATTGGATTTTGCCCTGAACAGGGAGGACACAAAAAGAGGTCTACACTTCCCAGGCAGTTGGTGGAAAAGTACACTCTACAATTCATTGCTTCCTTCATGCCAAATTAAAGGTCCCTTGTTTTAAAAAAAATGGGGGCAGGGTGGAGGTTGAGGGAATTCAAGGGGGATGGAGTAACAAAGAGAAGCTTTTATTACAAAGAAAAACAGTTTCTGATCAACTAATAACTGCAACGCTTGTGTCGGAATGACTGTCTGCTCAAAGCGGAGGTTTTAAAAGCTGCTGAATAATGAGTTTTTAGCTTGGTAATGTTCATAATCTTCTGAAAACTTAGGGCTAAAAGAATAAGTGAAAGATTTCTAATTTAAATGATTTATCCACTTTTGTAAGCTTAACTTGCACACGTGCAAACACATTTTGATCATAACCATTGTTCATAGAAAGTCAATGAGTTTGTCAGAATGGAGCCAACTGAAAGTTTTAACATATATAAGAAGGGTTACATAGCAACTGAATTATTTTTCTTTGAGGCTGTATGTTTCTATAAGCAATTTGGTTCACTGATGACATTTTTATTTCTATTTTGCAAGTTCGTTTTTGGTGGTCAAGCATCCTACTTGTTTCACATTTATTTTAAACATCAAGTTTGTTTCATTATTATAATTTATTGGGGCTATGCCCTGTATAGGTGGAATGACCCACGCAATGTACAAAACCAAACTATAGCAACCATGAAATGTATTAGATTAACGATTATACAGCGTAACATGGCTGCCATGGCCTTAATGTGAAAAGCAGCAGGGGGTGTGAAGCCTGCTTTACTAAAATGGAAGTTGCACTTCCTACACTAGCCTCCCAGAGGAAGAGCTTTCATTTCTTCTGTAAGGTTCCCTCAGGAGCAAGAGTCTGAATGGACACTACCGCAAAAACACTGCTTCCCTGCCACATGTTACATGACCTGAGGGGAACACACAAAAACACATTTGAGTTTCCATCTCTGAAAGACTGTCTGGTTTGTTGATAGTTATCGTAGCTAGAACAGTTCCTGCCTCTCCCTTTTCTCCCTTTTTCTCCCTCTCCTCAACTACCCTAAATCTATTTCCTTTTCTCTCCCTCCCTTTCTTTTTCCCACTCCCTCTCATCTATAATTTACAGAACTTATCAACACGCCTTTGATAAATTAGATTGCTTCGATGAAACTCTATGTTGCATCATCCTGGCTTTATAAACACTTCACATGTTTTTCCAAAAGTAATTGCTGTTTTCCAGTTCAAATCTTCCCTTTGAGAAACTCAACATTCCTGATGGTGCAGTGTTTTTTTTCTAAATAAAGTGTTTTGAAACTTGAACATACTATGTGTGAAAAGAAATATGAAACACAGAATGAGTTTATGTAAATACGTTGCTAAATATTTCCTGTTTCTCAACATTACCTTAGTATCTTAAATTTGGTGAAAGTCTTAAGCTGTTGTAAGCAGTGGATTACTATTTAATGCAAAGAGTACGCTAGTGAATTTTTCAAATAAATCCTAGTGTGTAAAATAAATGAGTAGCTACTTTTAATGTTTACAGTTCAGGTATTTCTTGTGGCGGTTGTGATAGAGCTACATTCAGTACCACCAATTTATTGAGACATCTAAAGTCTAAACACTGGACACAGTTCACACAGCTAAAGTTAACACAGATAAGCAAACACACTTTACAGGAAACTCTAAAGAGCAGTGACAAATTTTCAAAGGACAACAGTAAGGAAAAACGAGTGATTGAATTATTCGCTCTGGATGACCAACTCATCGCTGATATGAAAAAAATAGATTTTTGTCGCTTGCTGGAAGCTGTTGGAGCCACAGTATGTCCTATGCTCTTGAGACTACATAACAGATGCAGGATTATCCATCCATTTTCTTTTACCCGCTTTTCCTTTCCGTGTTACATGGCAGCTGGTGCCTATACTCAGCAGTCACCGTGCGAGAGGCAGGGTACAGACTGGACGGATCGCAAATCCATCACAAAAGGTACTCAAGATGTTTAAAAAAATTGTTTGCCATTACCTAGCATTGCTTTCCTTGCTTAAATAAATAAATAAACAGGTACATTTGAAGGTGTGGTCTTCAGAGTTAACTACAAACATCCTGTCTCTCATCATAAAAGACATCATCATGAAGACAGGTTTTTTTTACTGCAGTGTAGAGCTACTGAGGTGTCAAGTACATGATGCCACTGATTTGAATAACTTTAATGTACTAATGGTATGTAGTCTACAAGCCTGTGCTGTAAAAAGTGCAAAACAGTGCAAGTATCAGACTGACACTTAAGCCCTTAGTTTTAGGGACCACATATAATAAATAAATTACTCCCCATCATCTGCTTTTTATGTAGCGCATTCACACGGGATAACCAAAGCCTAAGATTTTGCTGAAATATACAGACATCTTCCGGATATGATGTTAACGCGCTACTTATTACGTAACATCCGCTTACTATGAGTTGATGTTAAAACTACTTTTCAGGCCGCTGTTAAGTAGTCTACAAACGGAAGAAAATTATTCTTACCGCACAGAGCAATTCATGATGTGAGCCACCATTTGCATGTGATTTTGCTCCTTCTCTTCAGCCTTTTGTTTAGGGATAGGGTTTTGATGGCCCAGGACACAAAAGGTTATCTATGCACTCCATTGAAGCCTCCATTGCCAAAAGCAAATAAAAATGTGCCCAGGAAACAAAAAATGCCTAAATTCATATAGGATCCAACCCATTTCTGTCCAAATCACAGAGATCCCTATTCACATTGGATTAGTATTATCACAGGACCTTGGAGTTCAGCAAAATATAGTAGGAATTTGCAGGGGAATTTTTACTTTACAAATTACTGACATGGCCGATTCGCACGGGATTAA
Organism: Kryptolebias brasiliensis; assembly: GCA_028566095.1. Taxonomy (NCBI): domain Eukaryota; kingdom Metazoa; phylum Chordata; class Actinopteri; order Cyprinodontiformes; family Rivulidae; genus Kryptolebias; species Kryptolebias brasiliensis. The sequence goes on along the minus strand of JAOXNZ010000054.1, from coordinate 4,809,657 downwards.
CAACACAGACAATCTCCGTAATTATTACAAATAGCATGTGGTCCCTAGGTGAAACTAATCCTGTGCGAATAGGGCTCTAGTCATTTTTTTTAAATGACTTAAATCGGTATCTAGGACAAAAACAAAAACAAACAAAACAAATCTTGATCCTTAACGGAATAATAATTTTATAGATAATATTCAATTGTAGCTAAGACTCAAACTACAAAGTTACTAAAAAGCCATAAAGTAAAGCTCAAATTTGTGAACTTAGTGTTGAATTAATAGCATTTATTTTATTTTATCAAATTTGACCATATTCAACTTTTGTGAATGGATGGCAACTTTAATGCCAATGAAATATCATAAACAGCGTAATGATAAAAATATTGAGTTATGTTAACCTTACATCATTTTCTATACTGATCCACTGTTGAAGCAGCTGTCTGCTTTTAGTTCATTGAAAACGTTAGGATTGTTCATCATGTATCCCAAAAAAACTTTTGGTGATTTGACTTGTCATAAGTCTTGGATATATCAATCTCTTAGTGTCAGCACATATAAATTTTAGATAAAAATAGCTGTTATATGAGTCCCAGGTGAGCACACCCCCACCTACTGTATTCTAAATTTAATTTTGTTAGTGTAATGGACATGGTACAAGCTATAGATGTGAAATGACAGCTGGTCAAGTGTTATGTGATTTGTGATGCTGAAAGAATGTGTTACCCCATAAAGTCTGAAAAAAAAAATAAATAAAATTGATCAGAGCTAATGGTTTCTGCATTATTTTAGCTCAACAAACCAATTAGAAATATGGTTTTCCAATAGACTGTAATATATTCTCTAATAATTTATCTAGTCTATTCAAGACAATTGTACAACGAAAGAGCTATCTTAATACAAGGTCACTGACATGATTTAGCAGCTGCAGTGAGGCTTAAAACTCCTGAATTTTCCATTACAGGGTGACACAAGCCCATATGAATCAGTGCACCCTGGATCCCAACCGGTCAACAAATATTTGGAACGCCATCCTCATCTCTATCTGTAACCATGACAAGCATTAGCTTCTGACCAAGAATAGCCAATCAGATAATGCTGCTGCAGAGGCATTAGTGGAACATTACACACACATTAAACAGCCAAGCATCTCATCCCTGCTACATCAACACAACCGGGGCTAAAAAATAGTTCATGAGATGGCGTGATAACCATGCGGTGGGGTTTTTGTTGCCATTCACAAGCTTTGGAGTTTCAGTAAACGACCAAGTACTGCTATTTCCTGAAAATTTGATCAAAGTTCATTAGTTTTTAAGTAATCTTGGTAACAGACAAACACCCAACCAACACCACTCAAAACATAACCTTCCTGGCGGAGGTAATAACTCCTACAAAATACAGTTCAGTCACTGATTAGCTGGTTAGATTTTTCTGGATCACAATTGATGAAAACATACTGATTTAGATTCTGCTGGGCCTGTATTTGATATATGTAAAATATGTAAAAACCTGAATAGTGCCTAGTAAATAGAAATAAATAACACTTGTAATGAGCACTTGGCTATGGGTAACTTGAGGCAAAGCTAGATTCCACAAAGCTTTAGTTGATGAGGACCTGAAAGGTAGGTAGTTGACAAACAATTTGATGTGTGGAGCTTCCATAGGACATCTCCAGCAATCAGAATTCTCATGCATGTGAAAAGTAAGAAAAGAAGCAGTTATATTTTAGGAAAACACATCTGAGATGTTTGACTTTGGGTATACGTGTCTCTAAACCAGCTATAATTTAGTGAATACACCACACCAATTTAAATGCCATGTAACCCCCTGATTAGGTAAAAATAAAAACAGCACTCCATCATGCAACTTAAACTAAAAACGTAGACACTGATTTTTCCATATTGCAATGTCCTACTGAGTTGTCTATTTAAATCATAAATATATTCATTTTTTGGTACTGTTTTGTTTAAATAATTTGTGTTACCATGTTTAAAGATAATCTGCACAAGAAGGTACATTCTAAGTTGCAAATATTTATTATATTTTCACATACAAATTATGTTAAAAACTGTTGTCACTGGTAATTTAAATGTAATTTCAGCTGCATCACTTACTAACACCACCTACGTAAAGAGTAAATAGATTTTTGGATGGTCAGTGTTACTGTACTGGTCCTCAGTGTTGAACTATCTCATATGTGCACCAAAAAAACATGAACGTTTATGTTATTGCACATGTTGACACTTAAAACTAGTAAAAAGTAAAATCTACCTTATGTAATGTTCACACCCAATTTTACAGACTTAAAACCTCATTAAATAATTACACACCCACATCATTTGCACAAACCTTCAGCATTTAGGCATAGTTTCAACAGCCACATATATTACTTTCCATCTGCAAGGACACTTAACCTCATAATGTTTGTGTGGATACATGAGTGAAAGTTTGTGGATGGCTAAACAAGGGCTCATTTTCTGTGTGTGTTTTTATTCATGGGGGGTGAGTTTTAAATAGAGGGACCTCTATCTGTCACACCCATTAACAGCCACACACACACACACATCCAGAAGAAAGATTCATGGGCCACAGCTCCGCAGGATCTTGTTCGAGATGAGAAAACCTGCCTGCTGAGCATGATGTGAGTGCAGATGCTAGATGTGAACAGCAGCCACAGTGTGCATTAGTAAACTGATAGCTCTGTTCACCGTGTTACTGTATTCTCACCGACTGACACAGCAGGACTGTGTAATTCAGCCATGTTAGTACAAGGCTCCACTAATTTCCAAATGCTAATTTTGAGTTACTACAAGTTTCATTACCTGAGCAGCTCCACTCAGCTGCTGAACACACAATTCATCTGGGAATAAAGAAAGGCTGGAGTAAATAGGTATCTTTGCTTAAATGTATCTAAGGTCATAGAAGCTAGAGGATGTGACTGTATGTTATAAAGGTCAACTTTAAGAATTGTAAGTTGAATTCCACTTTTTAAAATTAACTTCTTGAAAACAAACAGCAACACACACAAAACTGCCTGCGGGCAAACTGCAGTTCTGCTGTTATCTATTACCGTATAATTTGTGACTATTTCCATGACACATTTGTGTAATTATCACTATAATTTAGTGCTGCAGTGTAATTGTTAGGGTGGAGCATCTTTTGAAATCATCAGGGAGCTCAATGGTAAAAACCCTTCAGTCCTAGTTCCAAACAAGTATGACTGGATTCAGTTTTTTTTTCTCGACTGATTTTGATTATTCCATTTAGTTTAAAGAACAACATTGCTGATTAAGTACCAAAATGCTCTTTTTTAAACTTGTATATTTCACAGCACAAAACTCACAGATATCTTCTTTGCAGAATTCAGTTAATACAGTGAGTACTGATCCGAATATTGTCCTCCATTACAATATTAAGCAAAGTCTGTGGTTACAAGTGAACTAAGTTAAAAGGCAATTATCCCTTCTTCTTTTCAAACAAAATGCCAGCACAGAGTTCACCAGCATCCTGTTGGTGCTTTATTGTCAGAAAAAAGCACCATGTGGACACATGCACTTAGTTCTCTGTTGTCAAAATGTTAATTGAAAAAGTTGCTGTGGGGTCACTGTATTTCTTTTTTTTTTAAGAACCGCTGTTCATCTCAAAGGCTGACTCATCTGCTCTCTTTATTTGTGTTTTCGAACAGATGGTTACATCAAGACAATAATGGATAACAGCTTTTATCTGGATTCACCACTTAGTGCATAAACTACAAGTTTATGCTATTGCATAAAGAACATTATCAGTGGGTGAAGGCAAGTAGCTAATGGTAACTGCCAACACGATGGAGGTGCAACACTAATGTGCCTGAGTGGCTTTTGGCAATGAACAACAGAGACTGCAGATTACTGTGAGAGTATACTGTGCAGTATTTCTAGATCTGCATATTAGAGAACAAGGTTGCAGTCTGCAAGCTAAGAGCATGTTAACATAAATCTACACTGAAGGTTTGTGTGTGTGTGTGTGTGGGGGGGGGGGGTACCATTCTGAATACTAACTGAAAGCTGATGCAGGCTTTGATGAGCTCTTTAAAGATTCAAAGACTAGATAAAGGTAGCAGACTGAAGTAACTTATGACTCAAAACCCAAATTCACATGAATCAGAGAAAGAAAAACATCATAAAAATTGGTATATTATATGTTTACATGCATTTCTATTAATATGCATTACTGGTCTGGATGTAAAATTTGCATGAAAACTTATAGTTTTTGGATTGTACATATGTCCCTGTATCTGGTAGCATGTGTGCATCTGTGGTCTGGATCATGTCTGTGATCCCAGGTGGGCTTCAGGGGAGGAGCAGAACAACAAAAGGAGATGCAGCGCCAGGAAACAGAAGGAAGACACTCTCCCTTCTCCCCTTTCATCTCTCTTTTAACCTTTCGTTTCAAGAAGAGGAAAGAGAAGGAGTGTGTCCCTCTCTTCTCGCCCCGTGTCCTTCTTTCAAACATCTTTTGATGCCTTACAAGTCAATCAAAAGTACTTTCCGGTTGCCATGCACTCCAACAGGAAGGTCTGTGTTTGCAGGATTTGGCATAACGCCTAATTACTTTTAAGTCATAGACAGGTAGGCGGAAGGTGTGTGTGTGTAAAAAATATGAGCTTTGAACTGATCTGTTTTCTGCCACTGTGTTCTTTGGTTTAATGGGAGTTGTAAGCTGGCCAGTTGTGCTAAAGGCTTTTCTGGCACCTTGCCACCATCAGACAAAAAATACTGTAGAGTGCCAGCTGGACCAGATTTAAACCATATGCAGAGATTGACAAAAAGCATCTATATAAGATGCTGTGAGCTTCTTGTAGCTTATTATAAATCTATCAGTGTAACTATGGTGTGATTAGCAGTAAACAACAGGGAGTTATGTCCCACTGAGGCACATCCTTTATCCTGAAGTGTCCTTAAGGAAAGCCAGCAAGCATCAGTATCAAAAGAGACTTTCACTATAAGGCTTAATAATCAACCCCATAAGTTTGTTCAAACTGCTGTTGTTTTTTAATTTCTGTCTTTTTGTCAGATGAAGAGGAGGAGGAGTGGTGACTGTGAAACTAGTTTGAACATGAAGTTACCCGCCTTCCTTCTCTCAGTCGCCAAATCAATTACCCCATTCCCTCCTTCCTCCTCTTCTTTAAAGTGCAAACCACAGAGTTTATCTGGAGGTTGCTATGACAAACAATTCTAATTAGAGATCATTTTCCTTTTCCTTTTTTTAATCATGTATGGTCACATTGACATATATAAATGTGTGGGTGTGTGCGTTAGACAACCACAGAAACAGAATTCTTCTGTATTGATACTGAGCCTCGGATCTTCACAGACAAAAAAATAATCTAAAATATTTACACACCAAATCAATAGCACTTTTCCTTTGTAGAGTTAATAGTGTATTTGTATTGAGCTTCATGCAGCACTGAATGCAATTTAAAAATCTCATAGTTTCTTCGAAGTCAGCTGCAGATTGGTAGCAGCAGAGTTTAATGCCACAGCTAGTTGATTTTCCTGTCTTCTGTATGCGGCTAACTTGAATGAGTTCTAGCTTTTAATTAGTAAACTGTTATATTTTTGAACCACTAATAATATTTGTAATTATTTCCTTCTCTTGTCTTTATATTCACCTACAAAACCTATGCACAAAGTAACAGTAGCATTGTTTTTATGATGTCCTCAATTTGAATAAATCTAAATAAAAAACAATTTCTCTCTCTTTTTTTTTTTTATAACTATTGTTTGTGTTCAACTCTGATTTTGCCCTCTCACAACTTCCTTGTTTCCTATTGACCCTATCCAGAATGCAATGTGCTGTGATGGTGATTCTCTTTTAATATTACCTTTTTTGCAACTTAAGACATTTGATAAGCTGCATAAGCTGTTCCTTTAAATACAAGCATTTCTTTCACTGTGATAAACATCAATTTATTCCTAAAATTACTAATTTACTTATTATCACTGAACCACTGGCTTATAGAAATGATGTCACTAGATGCACTATCATACACACAATTCGTTTTTATTCTAAATAATTATCCAACTGTTCATGTGACAGATTTTAAAAAGAACAACCACAAGTTTAGGTTACAAATCCATGATCAACACAAAAAAATGTCATAAAATGTGCAAACTGCAAAGCGACTTTACAGTCCCTTCATGTTCAGTTGTGTTTCATTGTGCGGTATTATAACACATTTGCCATTTGGTCATCGTACAGATTTAGAAGTTAATCTGAAAATTACTTTTTGGTATTTAACAGGAAAACAATTATGTTATCAAAGAGCAAACACAATTATGTATTTTGGCAACAATGAAGGGCAAACTCATAAAGCAATTAAAGTAACTTTAATTGATGATACAAAGGCTCTGTTTACATTTGTTGCTAACTTCTTCTGTAGCTATTCAACTGTGACTGGATAGTTCTAAATACAGGTGTGAATTTGCTCAATGCATATTGAAAATGTTTTCGTATCCCCTAGGTCTGAAACCTTTACAATGAAAAAAGCTACTTTTTCTCCTTCTCCCACAAAATAAAATTTGTCCAGAGACGTAAAATGTACTTGAAGACTGAAACAAAGATAACTCATTAGGTGTCATATAATAAAATATAGCTTAGTTAGTGATATGTGAAATTAAAGGTCTATAAGAAAACTTAATTTTTTTTTAGTATTTTTACATGATGAAACAAAAAAAGACCAAAC
>JAOXNZ010000054.1:4758125-4770023 GCA_028566095.1 Kryptolebias brasiliensis | reverse complement strand
GTCATTGCTTTAAATAACAAAACTTGTTTTGTTTCGTGCCTGAAGAGTTTTGTTTTGCTAATTTAAACTTTTTTATCCCTCCATAAATAATACTAAGAAGGTGTCTCTTCTTTATTTCCAATGATTTTTGTCAATCATCTACAGTATTCTTCTTAAAAGTCATTTAGACATTTATTTTTCCATCACTCACACTCTTCACAATCAGCAAACTTTTCCTGAGGTTTTTTTCTTCTTTTCTTCAGTGAGTTCTTTTATGATGTGATGGAGATCTGATCATTCTGTCATTTGCAGGAAAGACAGCAGACAGATGGAAGCAGATGAGGGGGAAATATCAAACCAAAGCCACATTTATTCTTTGATTATTTCGGTTGTTGGATCAGAGAACAGGAAAGAAGGTAAAGAGGGAAGAGGATAATATTTATTTTTTTAGTTTTCAACTAATTACCATTTATTATACCGAATATAAAATACTGAATAACCATCATTTCCTCCTATATGTACATTTTACCAAACATAAAATTAAAACAGAGGTCCAAATATTGCCCAATATTTTCTTTCTGCTTTTGGCACTTGTCTTTTCTGTCTTCCCATCTCTCAAGCTGCTTTCACACATGTTCACCAGAGAATAGCTGAATTATGTGCAAAAACAGAGAACTTGACATTCTCTGCAGTATCTCTTCAATCTTCCACTTTACAGCAAAAAGATTCTCCACCAGATATGTGTTCTAACAGCTGGAAATATTACTGAGAGGCATGAGGGTAAAGTGCAGAAGACATAATGACTTGCTGATGTTCAGAGTTCTTGCTCGGTACCTGGATGGATAATCTCAACAAGAAGTCTGGATTGAATGTTGAGGACATCTGTGTTCTCACATGAAGCCCCTCCGGATGATTTCTGGAGAAATTTAGGGCTGCTGTGCATGTGCAAAAAATGCTTTAATCTCTTTTTTATTTCAATTTCTCTCTTTCATGTCCCTTTGAACTCCCTCAGTCCACCTCCTCATCTTTCTTCTTTTCTATGTATATACACACAATGCTCATTCTTTGTATTTCTATGTCTTTCTAGTCTTTTCCTTTTCATCTCTCCATCTCCTGTATCTTTCTCTGAATTTTCCCCTCTGATCCCCTCCTTGACAGTCTCCTACCCCTCCCACTCCTGACCACATCCATATGTTAATAATAAAGTCTCCTCCAGCTCCACCACATCTATGAGGAAATCCTCTGGCAGGTCATCCATGCCTGTCTGATAAAGAGCAGCACAGATGCTTCATCCTCACTTCTCTCCTCATCCTTCTATGTTTAACATTTTTTTAATACCAGAGCATATGATGGGCTCAAAATGTGCCTTGACCCGGGTGGAACAGGTATGGTTTGAGAATGATCCCACCCGTACCCACTGCAGCGTTTAACAATCCCAAACCTGAATAAAATCTGGGGAAATTAATGAAATGAAACATGAACTGATCAAGCCAAAAGGAAATAAAATAAATTAGAGACTTGGCCCAAACCTTTTTGGTGGTCAGAACACTGCAGATTGTTGTTTGTAGTGAGAAGCAAAGCTTTATCAGAAACATTTATCTGATACTGCTGATATCAGAAGACTGTACAAAGCCAAATGTGAAACATTTCAACTTCAAACATATAGTTCTTAATGATTTCATGCTACTTGGAATTAAACAAAAACACTAATTTAAATTCATAATAATCGAAAAAGGCTGTTTTCATCGACTAAGTTGTTTGTTCATGACAAACTGAATTCAGATACGGATCAACAAACATCTTATTAACAAATCTTATCATGTGCTCAGATTATTTTTTTCTGCTAATGGCCTTGTGGTTTAATGAGTACAAAGAAAAGACTGGAAAATGACGTGGAAAAACATATGACATACAGTATACCCTTATTGTCTACAGCTGACAATCATCTTTGTAAAAACTTAAATATAGATGCACCAGATTGAAAACAGAAAATCTTTAATAGTCTTTTAGAAACATAATTCTTTATGTAGGTGGTTGTGGTTTCAACTAAATTTTCAAAAGGTGTCCAACACTTTGAGACAATGAGAAGTTGTCTGTGACTCTAAAGGTTGACAGTCTGATTCCCCCTTCCACACCACACAAGATGAAGTAATTATGGGACTAGAAAAAAAGGCAAAAAAATAAATCTCAGCATACATAAACTCAATTCATTTACCATTTGCATGTTTTTTTTGTTCGTTGAAAGCTTATCTTTTATCCTGGTGATTGGTTTTAAAATTTAATTTTTAGAAAATTTCTTTTGAAAATACCAGCTTAATGTGACTGAAATCACTGTTGGTAACTATAAAAAGACAAAACAACGCAAAAGTTGAAGGTTTAATTAGTAAGCTTTAGGACTGAAAGGTAGGGATGCTCTGATACCAATATTAGCATCAGGTATCTGTCCAATACTGTGTTTGTGTACTTGTACTTATATTCATAAAGTGTTACAATACCACAGTACCTAATACCACTTCACAGCAGAGTGATGTTCACCTCTAAGTTAAGCAGTCAAGTGGTAAAGAAGGAGCAATGTCAGCCATGTGGAGGTAAATCAAAGTAAACAATGGTGACTGAAGAAAAGCAAACTGCAAATTATTCTCAGAAAAGCTGTCAAGAGGAGTGATGAAATCTAGCATTTTGAACTCAAGCAATTTGATAAAACATCTAAAAAACCAACACGACGCCAAGATCAAAGAGTCCGCTAAAAGCAGTGGGAAACATCAGCCTGCCATGTAGCACACACTCCAGCAGGTGGTGACCTTTTGGCCTAGAGGAGTGTGGATGGTGTTGTGGCAGTCAGATGGAAAATAGTTGGACATTTTAAACAGTCTGCCTTAGCATACTCCCACCTCTCAGATATATTTAAGACCAGCTCAACCAGCAAATTAAAAAGACTTCACCAAGATGTACAGAGCCCCTGGATAGCATGGTTGATATGCTACAGTCTCTCACTGAGCAGAAGAGGGCCCTGGAAATATACAGATCTGAGCACGAGCTTCCTATTAAGCTTCACAACATCTCACTGATCACAAATGGACTTTGGAAAAGTCTATTGCTGTCATGGCTCTATTTGAAGAGTCAATGTGAAAAGAAAGTTCCTCTGATTTTCAACCACATTTTCAAAGTAATTGTAAGAAGTGTAAAGGGATTTATTAGGACTCCTATTGGTACTCGATATTGGCGAGCACTCAAAAGAAAGTACTTGTACTCAGTTTGAAAAAAATGAAAGGAATGGTGTACGATAAAGAATTATTACATAAATGATAAATCTAATCTTTTAATGTTGAGTGGGGTATAGTAAAATGATAATAAGTTGCCTTGATGATTAAATTGAACTAAATTGAACTTGAAGTATGAATGAAAGGAGAGTATGATTAATTTTACTGAGGGTCCTCATTAAAAGGTAAAAGACAAAATCTGTCACTATAGAGACAGCCAACCCCCAGACGGCACTCACATACAGTCTCATGAACAGAACGCTGAGTGTCAGTCAGCTGAATGAAAGACAGGCATTCATTGATAAGACAGACAGTCACACAAATAGACCATCTAAAGAAAAACAAACCAGACGACCGCCACCCCTCTGTGCTTTATTCAGACTCAAGAAGGGTCTCAGTGTTTGCAAAGGGGGGAGAGTGAGAAAGCATGGGTGTAAAAGTGTGTGTTCTCAGGGTAAAATATCTCCTGGGGGAAGTCAAAAAAGTATTCAGAGGGAAAGACAGGGAGAGGAAGTTCCTTTGCTTCCATCTGTCCTTTAATCTGAATATCAAACACACAAGGCACCTGAGGGACTGCCATTCACACCAAGGGAACACACATGTTGTGCCTCTTTTTATGAACACATACTTGTTAATGTGATAACATAACAGTCCACAGAGATAAAAGAACAGTGAAGAGTATATAAACAAGCAGGCAGTTTAGAATGTACAGTTAAACAGTTATATACAAGACATTTAACTCAGAACTTGTGTGTGTCCTCACTATCAATTTTTTTAATAACTTACTTTATCTTAAAAGCAATATTTTTTAAAAAGTATTATCCTTAACTTTCATTAATTTGTTTAGCAAAATCTATAATAATATAGAGGAAAAAAATGCCAAAATTACTTATTCACTTATTCAAGTATTCAATGTTTCTTCTACTTACGAGATATAGTTGTAGTGCAATGGCCATAAATCTTTATGTGTTGTCCTGTGGTAAATGAAAACCCACATGGAACCTAAACTAGGATAATTCCAATCTCATTTATTCTACCTGTGTAGAGCCACAGTCTGGTTGTACTTCAGTGCATCAAAGTATCAGAAGAGCTCTCGTTATGTGGTGATAAGACTGTGTCTTGCTTTTTACAACTGGGACTACATAATGTTCGGTGAAATGTCCATTTATATTTCTTTGCTGCTCCTATTGTCTGTTGACTAGGGGGTTTCAAGATGAATCTAAAATTTTGCAGCAAAGATTTTGATCAGCCTTCCAATCATTTAATTTAAAATATAAGGTATAGGGAAAGCCATCTAAAAATAAACATCCAGTACAGGACAGTATCTTATAAGGCACAATAGGCATTATATGAACACAAATGTTTATTAAATTTACATCTATGAACAAATGCAATCACAGATTTGTGCACATATTGTCATGAAAGTAAATGCCTGCAGTGAGCAAATAAATAATAATTACAGAGACATTTTTTTATGTATCAGCTACAACCATATACTTTCTTTGCTCTCTTGCTTACACACAAAAAATAAAAACCTGAGAGGTCCGGCTGTTAATGGTGGTGGTCCTGCTCTCCACAGTGGGATCTGTGTTTAACCCTGCTTAGAGCTCCATTTGGGGCCAGATAAATCAAGCTGCTGTCTACCAGAAGCCTACATTAGGGGCCCTGCGAGGCCCCTTGGACGGCCTGTCAGTCACCCCGTCAGTCAGCGAGCCACCCTCTTCCAGCGTTTGAACTCATAATTACAGGGAGACTCAGCTTAGTTTGGCCCAGACTGGCTCTTGAACCCCCCTCCCACCCACCATCTTCCAGACAGCAGCTCTTGCTAGCGCAGCGCTAATGCTAATACTAATACTAACAAACGATGAACGTTTTGCCTTCAGAGGAAACAGTGCTGAGGAAAATATTTATGGAAACTGAAAAGACTCCCTCCCTTTTTCAGCCCCCTTTGGCCTTTTCTTCATTCATTTCCCACAAACCTGTTTGAGGTTTTTGGTTATTATTTCTTTTAGTGACAGTTCTGTGTTACCCTCAGTTTTAAGAGGATAGCAAGTGAGTTAAAATGCTCAGGACTAATGCCAGGCTAACTTCTGCCTGCTGATGATTAATCAGACACCAGTTAGAGGGGACAGCATAAAATAAAGGGGTTGTTAAGACTTATGACTTTTTAAGTTGTGACAAGGGAGGGAAGTGAAAGAGAAACATACCTCCAACATTTAGAGAAGAGTTAGAAGTAATCTTTAACCCCCAAACAAGCTGGTGAATTTTGTCTATAGCTGATTTGTCTGCTCTATGAGCTAGACTGACACATAACAAATCATCATTCATGAGTCTAACTTTATTCTGAAACTCATAAATCATAAGCCATTGGTTGACATACTGGGTATATTTTGGAACTTTGCCCAAGTATTTGGCAGATAAAAAGGTTTTTGTGTTTTCACGTACACACACTAAGGAAGACATGACTTGTTAAATCTAAGGAATTCATGAATAAAATATAGGTCTACAAAAGCAACACGAATAATGGAAATATTATCCTCCACTGCATAACTGCACAACCGACCACAAAGTATTCTCACAGGGAGTTTATACCTCTTATCTCTGACGGTTCGTCGGTGATGACTGGCCACTGCATGTGGAGACACACACTGCTAACGAGGAGGAAATTCCTCCCCCCAGTCATCCAAGATTGATGCAGAAAATTTACCCAGCAGACATTCCTTCGAGTCCAAATGAAAAAGGTGCCTGGTTCAGCAACATTCCTGATTGGCCACACATTCCTTCACCGTTCTAACAACAGTGTGATTGCAGGCAGGGAGCCACAGTTTCTTGAGGCAAACTTTCATAAATTATCTTCTTTCTAAAAAAAACAAACAAGGTATTACCTAGTGGAGGACTTTAACTAGGAACCTAGACAACAGTGGTAGAGGTGAAGCACCACCTTTCCACATCAACACCACTAAAGTGTCTCTGGTGGTGCTAAAGGTTTTAATCTATGAGCAATGATTCAGAAAGATGAAAGTTTAACTTCACTATAACAAATGACTAAAAAATTTAACTTTAATATTTTTTAAACAAGAAAAAAGAACAATAAATACATTTTGATTATTAGCATATTTTACTTTATCTTTTATAACCTCTGTCAAACACTAAAGAGCAAAAATCTGTCTTGTTACAGTAGATATATTGCTGAGCTGGCTGTGGGCTCAGAAGCATGACTCTTAATACTGACATGAATTATTAATTTGACGCATTCATCACTCTTCCGACCAGCCATCAATAGCCTCCATTATGGCGGTGTGTATACATTACAGAGTGTATAGTGTGTCAGAAACTTCCCGCATGCAAGCAGTTGGATAGCGGGAAGAGAAGAAAACAGCGAGAGAAAAACTGAGAGAAAGAAAGAATGATGGACAGGAGCGACAGCAGAAAGCATTATCTTGTGGAGGCAAAGTCATAATGTCCCATCTAGAAATGGCATTGGCATTTTGAAAGGATATACTTTAATAGGTTGAAGGTCGGTAGAGTGAGTTCCACGGTCACACAAAGTTTTATTGTGGTGCATATTCTGTAAGGCAATATAACAACTTCAAGAAGTATTTCATTAGTGATGAAATATGAAATACTGTGGCAACTAATTCTAAATTAAAACTTGCTTGTTTAACTCTTAGTCAAGATAAAACCTTGACCAAACATTTCAACAAAGATGGAAAAGCCAGAGTTGAAAAAAGATATATGCATCTCTAATATTTGAATGGTAACTTTTTTTTTCCATCTGGTGCAGCAGTCGACAAACTGTTGGAAAATTAAGTCAAGTCAAGTCAAATTTATTTATATAGCACTTTTCAGCAACAAGGCGGTTCAAAGTGCTTTTTAAAAAAATTTGAAAATGTATCAGAGAAAGAGGTGTGGTTGAAATTTCCAGACATCAGATTGAATGTATTATATATTGTGCTTGTAGCCCAGCAACAACTGAGTTGATGGCATTAAATCACAGGATGTGAACTCTCGACAGATAATGTGAATCAAAGCAAACAACTTAGTGTGCAGACTGCAGACACACTCCTTCACAGTAGCATGTCCAGGATTATGCAATTTGTTATAAAAATCACAGCAATCACTTCTATTTTACTTTTGCAGTTGTGCCTGCAGTCTTTGCCTGCATGTACAAAGAGGCTCTGAGGTCTAGAGTGTGTTCTTGCAGGCATGTCTCATAGAAACACATCAAACTAAATTGACAATATTTCTGCTATGTTCTTCTCACACATCTCATATTAAACTCATCTGAGATTTAGAAATATTTTCCTGGCATTAGTTGAGCTTTGGAAAGCTGGACAGCAGTCAGTTGCTCCTGCATGTAAACATCTATACCATTGTTATAGTTACACATCATCTACTTTGATGCATAACTACAACAATGTACCCAGCAGAAAAAAAAACCTTTTTTTCTGTTGTTGCTATAAATATGGACATACCATTGTAGGCTCTTGATACATATTAAAGTTTTATTAAATGCACAAAACTTACTTGTTGAGTGTTCATTTTATTTCTTTGCATATTTTGACTACAACAACACTGCTGATGAAGAATTATCACTGTAAGTGCTGCTGAATAAAATGTTTGAGTGGAAGACAATAAAAAGAGTTGGTATATTAACATTAAATCAGACATATTTAAAAAAAAACCACTTAGATTCTCTTGGCAAAAATCTATTCAGCTTACGTTGAACACTGTTTATTTGATTTTATTTGCCATTAGGACTTCAACGAGCTAAATAATATCCTCCTCATTAAGCTCAAACAAAGTCTCACAATCCTGTAAAATTTATTTGCATTAAATTAACACAATGTTAAAGCACTGTGTTGAACAGAGAGAGAGAGGGTCTCTGATCATTCAGAGCATAACAATGACATGCTGACAGCTTTAACAGCTATGAAGAGATGATGTCATCCAGCTTTGCTATGTTTGTGAGAAGCTAATGAAGTGTGGAAGAGAAGGCTGCTAGTTTAACCTCTAGAGTAAACAGCAGAGGCAAGCAACCAACCATCACTTCTTCTCACTTATAATGTTACAGTGACGCTACAACAGCTCCACCCTGACGTACTTCAAAGTTTAACAAAGGGAAAAATCAAAGCTGCACTGCTGCTTTGATTTGAAATCTGATGTATTCTGAACTCAGCTACACTCAAACCATATGCATTTCTGCCTGCATATTGTTGAGCACAATCATGGAGACGTCGCTCTAACTTTAACCACTAAAGCTGCACAATACAGTATATCAAAACTTTATCAATATCAATATAGCAAAAGACTACTTGGACTGCAATAAATCACAGTACTGTCAAGTACTATGCATTCGTGTTCTGAATGCTAATAATACATTTGGTCAATCCAACAAGCAGTCACTGGCGTTGATGCCCATACCCAGTTTAGATAACAGTGATGACAGTGGAAAAAGAGAGCAGTGAAGAAAATGAGGGTTTATCAGAATTAATATAGTCATAGTAATATTAAACAATAACATCACACATTACTATTTTTTTAATATCACGCAGTCCTTTTAACTACCACAACTAAATGTTACATACAACCATTATCTTTACCTAAACCTAAATTTACCTCATTACTAAATGCCTGAAACCTCAGAGATCTTTTGAAAGTATCACAAAAGTCCCTTTCACACAACAGTTCCAATATGGCCACAAAGACTTTCCCCTCTTTAATCTGCCTTTGGGGGAGAACACATGATCCAATCAAGCTGACCAAGAGTGCTTACATACAAGAGGCAGGCATCATAGAACCAGCAGTATTTAAACACTACACATGCTGTGCCCCAATTCATACTTATATGACCTGTTTCTGAGACTGTAACAAATGAAGAAAAACATGCAAAGGAATTATTAAAAAAAAAAAAATTAACAAAACTAAAACTTTCTCAGATGTTTGTAACAAAAAATATAGTAACTGAGACTATGAATGAACTGAATTCTGGCAGAACAGAAAACCAAACAGAAAAACTGATTCAAAAAGCTAACTAGGTGAGATAAGGAAAGTGGAACTACCAGAAAGAGGTGGATCTTATATATTCTATCATAAAGTCACTAGCTAGCTCCCTCTAATTCTAATCAACACCAATCACCTGGGAGTCTGGAACCCACAAGTTCAGACAAACACACACAAGAGCCTAGAAAAAAGGCTAGGGACTGTAACAACACATACTCCCCTATTCAGCTCTGTGACTACCTATGTTGCCGACTCAGAAGCATATCAGTGGTATATCAAGTTCAACTCCCCTTTTCTGCTTTAGCCATTTCACATGTTACCCCAATGCAGGAAAAAGACGTCTCAGGTCTGTCTTGAAAGTGTTGTGTACAAGGAGCTAAAATGAGGACTGTACAAGATATTCTCACTTAGAAGACCTAAAACCCAAATATAGAGGCACATACACAGAGTGATGATGTGTTAGCGTGGATTTATGGTGTGGAGTTTGCATGGACTTCCTCTGCTTAGGTGATTAGCTCACACCCAGTTACACACTCAGAAATAAGTTTAAACAGGCACAGCCTATTACTGATACAATTGAATCATTACACTGTTTCTCACAATCTGTGACATTAAAGCTATGCATTTGTTTGCAACTGTGCTTATGTGTGCAAAAAAACACACAAGAACATAAAATCCAGACTTGGATGAAAACACAATGGAAGTTCAATAAGCGGAATATATAGTCTCAAGTATGTTCATCATCCATGTCAGGATGTTTTTTCAGAGGCATCCTAATCAGCGACTAAACAACCACACCAATCTTGACAAAATTCATATGGAGTTCCTTCTCTATAGTCTGTGTCCTTGAGTAAATCTTTGTGTGTGTCCCTGACCTGGGAGTAAGTGGCATCCAGCAGTGTGTCCAGGTTCTGTAGAGGTGCTGGGGTCTTGTCTTTAAATCGAGTCAGAAGACGGCGCTGGATGGCTCTGAACTGGACTGCTCGCTCCGACAGCAGATCCTGATACTGCTGAGCACTGACTCGCATCTAAACGCACACATAAATAAACAACTGCTTCACACCGAAATACTGAATTTTCATTACATTTGACAAAAAAAAAGTAAAAAATAGTATCTACTGATATTGAGATTTTTTTTTAATGTTTAAACTCTAAACATCAGTGTGTTTATACCTGAAAGTGATTGTCTACAGACAGGAAGTACTCCTGAAGGGGGAGAGGACCACTAAAGCTCTTCTTGAAGTCTTTTATTCCCAGTTTGGAGAAACGCTGATCAAACCTCTGAACAAGTTCCTTCACCACCAACCACATATCCTCAAAACTGTCACTCTGAATCCGGTAGCGCTCTGGGAAACACACAGGCAGTTACAAAATGCCGAGTCTGCTAAAGTGGTAGGAGTTAACAGTATAAAATTAAAAAAATAAAACTGTCATACTGCTGGAGCTAATGAATGTGACGTGACAATCACTGATACCTGTCTAACGTTAAAAACTTGTTCAAAGGTGCCTTCCAAGTATCTTACCATACAGACACTAAAAACCACTCCTATTGAGAGGTTTTTAAATGTAATTAAATAAAAAAGTTAATAAAGCAATTACAACATACACTGTACGTAGTATCAGAAATAATAATAATAATAATAATAATAATAAATAATAATAATAACAACAACAATAATAATAATACAACTTTGTTGAACTTGTTGAAATTTGACTAGCACAAGTAAACACCACAAGGTATCACAAAAGAGTCAAGTTTTTGCTTTTCAATTAGCTAGCTTTGGTACAAAATGATTTTAAAAAAGCATCAAATTACAAAGAAAATGCATCATCAGTTGTTTTTATGATATGTAACAGGAAGCTGGTAAAAAGTTAATTTCTACGTTTAAACCAGCTTTCATGTTAACTAGTGCTCGTCAGACTCACGGGAGGTCTTGGAGGACAGAACTGTAACTTTGGCTCCTGCCAGAAGCTGGAAAGCCAAACTATTCACATCCTTATCTTCTGTTTTTGCTGAAAATTCTGCAGTAGGAGCCAGAAAGAAGAAAAAAAAAGGTGATGAGACAGATAGGAGAGAGTCTATCAAGATACAGGACGCCAACAAAAGTGATGATACAGTCCCACTTGTGTGAAAGACACACAATAGAAGCTCACACAAATCCATCATCACAAAGAAAGCACACAATCAGTATGAACAGTGAGCGTGTGTTTAGACGTCAGAACTGCTGAATGTAGCTGATTGTCAGATAAGTGGAAAACAGACAAGGGCTCCCCACAGCTGAAACACACAGAATCACAAATAAACATTCATAAACACATTTATATAAATACACAACCACACAGACACATAACAGAGGATTAATCATATCAATATATACACAATCTCACTTCTACATTTTCCTTGTGATTGCATGATTTTATTTATTGTAATGTTATGTGAGATTTATGTGGTATAAGGCATTATTAATTCAAGAACAGAACAGATAAACATAATCTCTACATGCAAAATGAAAAAATAAACTAGTTACTTCATTTCCAGTAACAAGAATTTTTTTTTCAAATAGTTGTACAGTTCAGCTGAAGGTTTTGGATATTGTTACAGTTATTTAGCTATATATCTTCAGTTTTATTTTTTATTGTTATATAGAAAACATAC
>JAOXNZ010000054.1:4733520-4745644 GCA_028566095.1 Kryptolebias brasiliensis | reverse complement strand
TCAGAGGACCTGGATGGTCATGGAGGAACCTCTTCGTGGTTCAGGCAGTACATAAACACATACTTTGTGTGAGAATAAACTTGCTTTATTTACAATTGTAAATAAAGCAATTTACAAGTGTACCCCGCCTTACGCGCTGTGACTGCTGGAGATAATTAGCAGTTCCCCCATGACCCAAAAAGGGAAAGAGAGTAAAATGGATGGACGGATGGATGGAACTTAATGTTGGTAATACCAATACGTTATTTAAAGCCAGTACTTCTTATCACTCAGTGTTTAGTGCTGCAGATTCCCTTTAAATTGGTTCCAGGTGTAGGACTTGATATCATACCCAAATGCTACTTTTACAAGCCATTCGTACCTTTTTGAACAGCTAAAAGAAGACAGGTGGTTAAAAAAAATGAGGCAGAGGAAGAACAGCCAGAAAAGTGAGGTGATGTTCAGACAATGTTTTTTTTTTTTTTTAAGTGGGTGGTCCATTAATCTTATACAATAAGTTATTTCATTAGTCCCAACACATATTAGTTTTCTTGTAAAAGCAGTTTCATGAACACTTCAGAGCCACGAAAAGTATGATTCTGATTAGATAATCAGGACTGGTTCAGGCTGGTAGTAAGATTTAAAAGAGCTTGTTTTTTTTTATTTTATTTTAAACAAATGGGCCACTGTGGAAGAAGAAAAGTTCCATAAAAAATCATCATGGACCTAAATTAAAATTTGCTATCCACAGTTAACATTTTGATCAACTCTGAAGCATGTAGTTAAAATTATTCTTGCTTTTTATCTGCCTTTTTTCTTTTCTTTTTTTTTTCAAAAATCTGTTGTGTGTGACTCTACAAAAGTGTCTTTGTGTTATTACAAATGTGAATGTGGTTGATTGAAATTTTTTTATTTTTTCTACAACAGAAACACTCATTTCATTCCAGTTATTTTATAAAGAAAGACATTGAATAATGAACAAGGAAACAGGCTTGTTAACAAAACACACACACACACACATACATGCCCGCACACCTCAGAGAGTCAGCATTTTTAAGTTGTTGACAGAGAAGGACACAGTAAGCCTGATCTTAAACAGATATCCTAATGTACACAAAGAACTTACATTAAGCATCAGCATGCTACGTGAGGACAGGGAATTACAAATTTAACCAGAACTTCAACCTGTGTGTGCGTGTGAAAGTGTATGTGAGGGTAAACAGAAGACTGAAATTATATGCAGCATGAGAGAGGGGTGATGACTTGTAGCTTCCTTTCAAATACCCGAAAAACCAACAGAGAGGGCAGGAACAGAAAGCTGGGGAGAAAACGCAGGGATCAAATACAGACAGAGAGGAAAGGATATATTACAGCTAATGGCTCCATGCAGTCACACACACACCCACACATACAGGGCGGTGTGGTGGTGTAATGGGGCGTGATGTTTCTGGGCCCGGTCTGTTACAGGTGACTGAAGACCAAGTATCAATGTGTTTTTGTCCTAATGCATATACAAGTGTGTGCAATTTCTGAAAGTGAGGTGACTGGGTGGAAAAGTGTCAGAATATGTACACCATTTGTGAATTTTCAACTGTAAAATAGAACAAGAAAAAACAACAAAACAAAAAACAGATGACTTTAAACATGCACACACAAATAAAGCAAATAGCAAGACCGTCTCATTTAAATAGACACATCAGAAGGATGCAAGATGAAGGAAAAAGGATAAAAGAAGCGTTAACCTCAATAAAAGGGGAAGGTAAACAGTATAAAAGCAGAAATCTTCTCTACATGCTTTTGATGCTCTGGCACTATTACCTTCTTTTTCACTCTTCCTTCTCCTACTCATCATCCATGTTTTCTTCTGAAATACTTTTCATTTCCTTCCTTGTCTACATTTAATACAATTTTAATCTATAGAAAACAAACAAACAAACAAATAAACCAAAAAAAAAAAAACTGTAGTTTTTCAGACAGTTGCGACCTAACACCATTTCTCATAAGCAAATTTATCATCAGAGCCAAAAGACTGTCCAGAAAACAAAACAAAGCTAAAAAACAATAATGAGCATCCAAAACTCTAAATAAGATGTACTGATTGGTTTTGATAAATAATAATAATACTAATACAATTACAATTGATGGGAAGTGGGTGTGGAGATGGGGCAGTCAAAAATTCAAAGAAAAACTGAATATTTACCAACAAATTTGAAGAGTGTTATTGCTTAAAACGCACATCCCTAACTATTATTATAATACTACTTTTACTTTTCTGTTTTTCTCCCACTTCTGCAAACTGCGTCTTTACTGCTTCTCGCTATCCTCCACCTCATTTCTTAAGACCTTCTTTTTGCCACTCTTGCCCCCTCCCCCTTTGTCATTCTGTCTGTCAACAGAAGGCTTTTAACCCCTGTACCTTGGAGGTCACGCTGGTCAGACGGGTTTAAGTGCTTTAAGTGTTTTCAGTCCAGCTAAGACTAACAAACAAGGCCAAAGAAGACACAGTAATCCCTTTTCCTCTCTCTTTTTTCTTTCTCTGTTTTCTTTTTTTTCTTCCTTCTTCAGCTTTTCATCATACATTCAGGAGCATCTGGTCAGGTCAGAGCAGTGCTCTGGGCATCAAACCTGTGCACACCAGGTAATGTGTCTGACTTCAACGCAGTGAGACTGCCCAGACTGGTCCCAGTGTTTTCAGGCACATTAGGCCATTAGCACCCCTTCCAACAAAAACAAACTCCATAAAGTAAACTGAAATCCCTTGCTTTACTACTGTACCTCTCCTTTCCTTTAACTTTCTTTCTATTTTTGTTTTTTAGAATTTTCAACATCTTTTTTTCACCTTTACCAAGCGTTTGCCATTTCTTCACTGCTTCTGCACTTTTTTTCAACTATTAATGTCTTTCATGAAGCTTTTCCTGATTTTAACCTAAATCCCTGCCCTTTTTTCAGTTTCTGTTTATCTTTACTGTTGTTTAGCTATCCCCTCTGCTACTTATTGAGCGTTTAAAAACAATAGGATCTGTACTGTAATAGAGAATTCTTGTTGAAGATTCAATTCTGAACACTAAAAGCAGATAAACATTCTGACAGAAGGTTAAAATATTAAGACTGGAGAAGGTAAATGTAATGACTGATGTAAACTATCAATCCATCCATCCACCCATCCATTTTCTCTACCCACTTTTCCTTTCTGAGTTGGGGGATCCGGTGTCTTTCTCCACCAGTCACTGTGCGAGAGGCGGGGGACACCCTGGACAGGTCCAAGTCCATCACAGGGCCACATAGAGACAAACAAGACAAACAACCATTCACACTCTCACTCACACCTAGGGACAATTTAGAGTTACCAATTAACCTAACAAGCATTTTTTGGGTCAGTGGGAGAAAACCAGAGTACCTGTAGAAAACCCACACGTGCACGGGAAGAACATGCAAACTCCACACAGCAAGGCCCCAGGCCGAGAGGCGGTTTAAAAATGTCTCTTTTTGTTATAATTCAGTGTTTAAAAGATTTATTTGACTGCATTGTGTTTTTATGATTGCTCAATTTGAAAGATTCACACATACATACATCTAAATAAGCAGTGTCTTCTACAAAGTTCCAAATGAACTTGAGTTCACTTGAATCATTTTAAAGTGTCTGAAACTACCCAAATAAAATATAGACCATTGCATTCCATTGTTGCACTTCACTTGTTTGTATTTTGCTCTTTTTAAGGCCAATGCATGTCCAGTTTGTACTCTGGGTAAAACACAAGTTTAAAGGTGGTGCTGAGCGTTGTTATGAATGATCTTGTCACTGTTCATGGAATCAGTTGTGTGTTTGTGCATGTGAAGTGCAGCAGGCTGTCCGCATCAGGGTTCAGGTCTTAGTTGTTGACAGCTCAGGTTAAACTGATGACTGACTTTGTCAAAAAGGTTAGAGGTAAAGAGATGTGAAGATTGGGATCAATACCACACAAGAAGAAAGGTATATATGATGTGTGTGTGTGCGTGGGGGGGGGGGGGTGCGTGTAATGTAATCTCCAGCAAAACACTTCATAATGTATTTTTTATTTATTTACACACTATTTGTTGCTTAATAAAAAACGCTTTCATCCTGCCATAATTCACACAATTACAACTAAGTTAATGTGGGGTTCAGTGTTGAGCCAAAGACCAATGGATCATGGTGCTGGAAACAGCAACTTTTCAATAGGTGACAACCATTTTATATAGCACATTGTTTTCTAAATGGTTCTACATTATAGGATGGTTTTATAAATTTTAGTTAGAGTTCTTTATGGTAGCAAAGCTCAATATGATATATGTTGAGTGAGCAGAAACTGACCCGTAAAAATGGTGAAAATTCCATGAGATGATGATAAACAAATATAGAAACAACTGGAACGTTGTGATGAAGCAAGTTAATCTTTCCTGGGTCATTTTAGCTTTTAATAGTAATAATTAAACATGAAGATAATGGTTGTGTATGCAGCAATTTACTTCAAATTAGATAACATTTTGTAAAAAAGTACAGTGAAGGATTTTGTTTTGAGAATCAGTTTATTATTTTTTTTGTTTTGTTTCGTTTTACTTCACCAAGATACTTTAAATGTCACTTAAAGGTGTTAAAAGTGCAAATTAACCTATTTGTTTTGCATAACAGAAATTTGGAAATAAAAATGCATAGATTGTAATTTAACAGTTCTTACAGAGTACGTAACAACCTAATGTTCCAACTCAGAGGTCCCTAACCTTGTTCCTTAAGGCCCATTGTCCTGCATGTTTTAGATGTTGCCCTGCTCCATCTCACCTGATTCAAATGACTGAATTACGCCCACTTCATGTCACCCAGTTCTACAAAAACCTGTTACAAGCTCTTCCATTTACATCAGGTGTGTTGAAGCAGGGAAACATCTACTAAGAACATGAAGGACAGAAAGACTTGAGAAGCACAATTGAGGATTTTTGTTCAAATGGTTTGAGAAATAAAGTAATCTTTTTTAATGTGAGTAGATACTAATTATTTCACCTATATTTTTGCAACTTCATTCCATAACTTTTTTACAGAATGAAACTGACCTTGTCAAAAATAAACTGTTGTGAAAAGGGGAAATATGGAATATCGGTGCAGTAAAGAAAACTAAAAAAAGGATATGAGAGTAGGAAGAAATAAAGACATTGTGGGACAGATTGACAAATGAAAGACATGAGGCAGAAAAGGAAAAGATGAGAAGAAATAGCGAGTAAATGGGTGGAGAGAGGGAGGGAGTAGGACTTGCGAGTGGGAACGAGAAACAGAACAAAGGAGGCAGTGTGCAGTGAACAGGGGATTGAGTCTCCATCTGAGACGAATAAAAAGTGGAATAACAATAAAAGTCAGAGGGCGCTACTTCCCCTGCTCTTTACACACATCATTCCCCAGTGTGCATGAGGGTTTGTGTGCACCCATGTTGGATGCCAAAAGTTTGGAAAAAATAGACAAGTTGACCTTCACACCTATAATGACCATTAGCAAGTGTGAGGACGCACAAATCAAAGACACATGGGGTAACAGTAAGTGCACACACACAACAGCTGTTGTAAAGGGACAAAAAACAGTGTTTCTTTGAGCTTTCTGTTTGCACGTGCACTTTGTGTGTTTACATATGTGAAGTTTGGCTAAAAAGCAAATTGCAATTCTGGAAAGAGAAAATGATCAGCTGAGACAAAGAAAGAGTGCAAAACAAAATAATGACAAACAGACTTGGGAGGTGTAACAGCACTGTAATTGTTATTACAGTACATAAGGCTAGAGAACTGGGCATAGAGTTTTTCTTTTTTTTCATACGTCACGTAAATGCATCATTCAAATTGACACACAGCCCCAATTACATACAATCAAGCAAGGTAATATTTGGAAATTATTTTCCATGAAGCTAAAAGACATAAATCCCCCAATTTATTAACCTCCACCAAGGAGGTATATGTTTTACGGAATTGTTTGTTTGTTTGTCTGTCTGTGCACAAGATAACTCAAAAAGAAATGAACAGATTTTGATGACATTTTCAGGAAATGTTGAAGTTGCCACAAAGAACAAATGATTAAATTGTGGTGGTGATCGAGATCAGAATCTGGCTCCTACAACTTTTTAATGACCCTATGGCTTAGGTGGAGGTATGTACTTTCCTGGTATTACACACTAATTACATTTATTACTGTATTATTATTAGTAGTAGTGATAGACTGCATATTGTACCTTTTACACTAGACAGTGTTCCATCTACAGCTCAGCAGCCATTTTCTATACAATTTATATAGTAGGGTGTAATTTTCAGACATAAAGCTACTTTTGTTTCCAAATTGTTATTTTGGAAATACCTACGCTATATTTTACTATTTATCTGAATTAAATATAATGTGACTTAATTGGGCTGTGTGAGTTTGAATGAGTAAAAATGATTTGGTTTAGTTAAGTTTAAACGACAAGTAGCATCGGTGATGATGAACTTAGTCTCCAAAGTAAATCTAAGTCAACATAATACCCTCTGGAATGAGAGACATGTCTGTATGTATATGCAGCAGCTATTATCTTCTACAGCAAAGAGCTATTGAATGACTCTGAAAAGCCAGTGCCAAATTTCTGAGTAGGAAGACATAAACACACACAAAGCTGTTTTACTCTGAGTGTATGTGTTTACATTGTAATGACATGGTGTAGAGACACCTGCATGTGTTTAAGCATCCATGGATATGGATGTGTAAGAATTTAATTTCCTTGAGTGTGTATATCTGTATCATGCCTACATGCTTGAGAGATGCTTCTGAATTTGACCCGTTTGACCGCTACCTAAACTGATATAAACAAAGCATCTCTTTAGTGGTGTAAATGTGACAGTGCAATGACTCACGGCCTCTGATCTTCCACATAAACAGTGAAAAGTCAACAGCTGCTGCCAAGAAGCAAAGCTTAGAGGAACCAGAGCAACCAGGCATATCCAGAAGCTTTTTATTCCTTTAAAGCATCTTTGTGAATAAATGTAGTTTTGATTTGCTGTGAGTTTTTGTTGGCACACCTTCATTGTCTGCTGAGTCCTAGAAGGCTATTGCTCATACAGTGTTTCCCAAACCAAACCAAGTTTTGCTTTAGGCTGGAGTTTATATCCTGATATAGAAGGTTATAAATAATAATAATAAAAAAAAATCATGTACAATCTTGGCCCACTTGCACTGTACATTTTAACACTACACCAAACCTGTACTTAAAAATCTAAATTAATATTATGTGTATATTAAAGTTATTTAGAGTTAGCACACAGGACCACAAATGTTTCCCTTAAATAATAATTACAGCTGGAGCAAAAAGCTTGAAATTTGCCTAAAATGAGACAGATTCTAAATAAAGATTAAAAACAGTAATATTAGTTATGATGGCTTAAGTTTCAATATTATACATTATTAATTGCAATTATTATAAAGGAAAAATAAACAAACTTACAAGAAATGTACTGTACAATGCAAAAAGCCTATCATGCTTGCATTAACAGTTGTAGAGGTCATGTACAGTATATGTATAGATAAGAATGCACTGTGGTAAAACACATTACATTTCTGTATACACGGATCATGAATCACAGGGAAGCAGTGGTCACTTTGAATCAGGGCTTTGAACAAATGGATGATGCTCCAGCTGCCTGAGGGAGCTACTCACATCTTGAAATCATAAATTCACAATCCACTCTGGTCCTTTCAAAGATCTTGGTGTCTACTCCTCTGTGATGGATGATAGTTTCAGCAAATGCCAGGAGCAGTTTTGGAATTACAGTAAAAAAAGGGGAATTTTCTGTTAGTAATATGCATGAGCGCATGACTTCAAAAAATGATTGCCAACACTATCCACACTGTGTTAGCATAACATGTAGCCTTTGATATGTGGCCTAATATTTTTGAGTGAGATTTAGGCTCTTATTGTGATGAATTTGTAGATTAAAAGACAATCAGCTAAGGTCTAAGGTGAAAAAAACAATAAAAAAATACATATATTTTTAGGATGACGTAAACCTGCTATGATTGTGTTTGTGCAAATCAAGTTTGGGGCAGATTACTTATGTCTTGCTGTATTTTGAGAATGTATGTTGAGGAACTCTAAGACGGCAAAGCTCCACCTAGGCCATAGGGTCATTAAAAAATTGTAGTACTGGATCGTGATCCCAATCACCACCAAAATTTAATCATTTGTTCTTTGTGACAACACTACCGAAAACATATACCTTCTTGGTGGAAGTCAAATATTTATAAAGCACAGATCAAACAAAAACTTTAAGAAACAGATTTCTCAAACACACAAACACAAATAAACACATATGCAAAGAAGTGCAGTTGACTGACCCATAGGCTCTAGGACAAACTGGTCTTGAGTAACAGCCAACGGAGGCTGGACACAAATGGACAGCTTAGACGACTGTAGAGCAGATTTGGCCTTTATTTTCACCTGTAGAGAAGATAATACTAAGTGACTTACTTATATTTCTCCATGGGAGAAATGTGTATGAGAATAAAAAAATGAATTGATGACTTACCTGTACAATCACTGAAGGAACAGGCAGACCATCAATATCTTGGATTAGAGCTTGCTGTAAAGAAGAATTAACAGAATGACGTGTCCCTGTGTGTATGTCTTTATGTTTATGTGGTTATTATTGTGTAAATAAAAAGCACTTGAGTGTGTTTGATTTAGGTTTGTTTACCGATGGTTTGTCCAGGCTGGAAGACACAGTGGCTGTAATGGACATGTCCTCCACTGAGTCCGTTTTGGGAAGGATGTCTAAAACAAGAGAAATACATTTTAAAACTAGAAGCACCCGGAGAGTGCAAACCTCTGCCAAGACCTATTATCATTGTGCTGTCATAATAGGAATGATGACATCATCATCATGTGATGTCATCACTGTATGTTGAGGAACTCTGAGAGCACAAACCTCCACCTAGGCCATAGATAGGGTCAGAGCAATGTCTAAGGGGCCTTGTCAAAGACTTGGCTTGTTTATAAATTGACACTTCAGTGGAAAAGAAATAAAACATGTTATTTATTTTTTATTATATTATATTTTTATTATTTTATTATATTATTACTTGCATTCAGTTTAGACAATATAAAACAATCTGTTGGTGGAATCTAATCCTGTTGAAATTTTGAGCCATGCTCCATAGAAAAACCAGGAAAAGGAGGGCACCACCACCATCAGGGTAAGAGGTTTAACTCCCTGTGGGGCCACACACATTTTAAAAATGTATGTTTTCAGGGGCACAAGGAGAAGCCTTTAATTAAAGTCTTCACCAACAGGCTTACATTACACACACTGTAAATATAAGCTTCCACACTTACACACATGCAAAAAACAAGGGAAACTAGAAGCACTCAGAGAGCGCAAACCTCCGCCAAGCCCCATTATCATTGTGATGTCATAATAAGACTGATAACCTAATCATCATGTGATGTCATCACTGTATGTTGAAGAACTGACGCAAACCTCCACCTAGGCCATAGGGCCATTAAAAAATTGTAGGATTTGGATTGTTTATTCATTTATTTGTTTGTTCTTTGTGATAACTTCAACATTTCCTGAAAATGTCATCAAAATCTGTTCATTACTATTTGAGTTATCTTGTGCACAGACAAACAAACCGTACCAAAAACATATGCCTCCTTGGCAGAGGTTAACAATGAACCACTGATGTTTCTCTGTCACTATTTCACAAATGTAAGCTATTAGAATAATCAAATGAGTGAATATGTCACAAAACATTTTAAAACATTTGCAACTTGTAATTCAAAATAATAAATAACTCAAAAGACAAAAAATATTCCCTCTTCCTTTCTGATTATTCACTGAAGACAGTTCACTTTATGCTCAAGTAAATTAAATTCAAATGCCTCCAATCACTTAATAAGAATACTTTGATTTTGTATAAAGTAGTAAGTAATAAGTAGTTGCATTTTGATTACTAGGAGACTCTTTAACACTTCTAATAATATCCTACCTTGAGTCCGGGTGGCCTCTCTGATGAACCGCTGCAGTTTTTTCATCTCCACATCCACTTGCTCATAGTCAACCTCCCTGGCATCTACTTTGGGTGTTGAGAAGAAGGAGGGGTCTGTACCCATATATGAGCACAGTAGATGACCATCTGAGCTCAGACTCACCATAACTCCCTTCAGCTCCCTTAGAAAAAGAGATGAGAGGGTTAATTTGATAATATTTGCTATCTGTTAACAACATGTGCTGTTAGGTTTCTTTGTAGTTGAGCATCAGTCATGAAGGATTGTGATGGTTCACTCTGACTTTTAATATGGAAATAGATGATAAGAGGAAGAGCATGAGGAAATGCTGGGTGATGCAATAAGGTTTTAACTGTGTGGTAACTGGTTACAGATGTGTTCGTGTCTGCGTCATTTCTGTGCCAGGTCAGTGAGGCAGTAACACATACATCCACACACACAAAGACAAAGACACACATACAAATGATGAGGTTCGGGTTGAGTGAGGGAGCCAGCACAGGAGGATGTCAAAAAGGGCATAAAACATCCAGTTTAAGTGCTGTAGTAAGACAGTTTGTCCTAAAAATGCACATATTGATAAAGACAAAGAAACATGACAAACTGCAGCTGAAACACATACAGATTTATAAAAAATATTTGGTTCTCATATTCAGTAAAATAAAGAAACACATGGGATATGGTCTCATTTTGTCTCTTTGTGAAACAAAAGTTGTTGAAAATGCACAAACTTGCAAACGGAAACAGGAAACACAAGCACTGCTAGCAAACAGGTTAGCTGTTTAATGTTTTGATATATAGATCTTTTTTCAGATTGTGTTATAAAGACAGTAAAACGTTGCCATCACTATCAAGCTGTTTCACAGTGAGTGATAAGAGGTGGAACAACATGCTAAAGTTGCAAAATCAGCAATATGATGGAAATGTGTGTAAATAAAACTAAGTCAGTGTGGTGTATATTTTTAACCATGCGGACTCTTCTATTCACGCATACTGCATGTTGATTGTTTTCTGACCACCTTCACTATCAACTCTGAGATACAATGACCTTTCATTCTGTCTTTGAAATTTAGACAAGTAAACAAAACCAAAAGAGTTTGAACACGTCTGAAAGAAACTTGTTACAAGAAATCATTTTGATCTGTTTTTCTGTTCTGAAAAGCTAAAATACTATACAATGAATATTCTATTTAGCAGAATTGCAAATTCAAAAAGAACAATTCCACTTTGGTCATAAGGTTTGTTAAAATCAAAATAATTTTCAAGGATTTTTGTATTTTTTTGGTGGGCATTGACATTACATAGTAAATTCAGCATAATCAGATGAGAAACTAATGACCATTCATTCTGCTGGCAGTGTTTACATTTTCTGTGTATGGGTTGCCTGCTTCTTTGACCAAGTCTCATACACTGATGATTGACTGAATGAATCAATAAATCAATGCTTCAAAATGTTTAAACTTGTGAAGACCATTAAGTACAGTTTAAAAAGTGCAAAGCAAAATCAAGTGATTAATTTCAATACTCCAAAAATCATCTAAGAAATAACCTTTGGAACACCACAGCAAATTTACAGAATTCCCTGCAAGCTGCTGATGTGATTCTGTTTGTTTTGCATGGTTTGGTGTGCATGTGTGTTACTCTCCCACACTCTGCAGTGTCCTACAAACACACAGAACAACCTGATGACTATCAAATGCTTAAAAACAACACAGCCTCAAACTAAACCAAACAGCTACCCAGACATCCACTATCTCCTACATCTAAACCACACATACGCTCAGGCAGGATCAGAGACCACATCATTTTTCAACTGTGTTTGTGTTTTGCGTTGTAATTGTATCAAATTGCAGTTTGATTGTAGATGTTTGGAGAAAGACGAAGGACTGGCTTTAAGTGGCCCCTCCTCGCTTGGTGCTGATTGGCCAGCTGGAATACATTGTCGTGTTATTTCCTGCCAAATATCTGACCCCGGATTTCACAAGCTGATAATCGAGTAAACATACCTCCAGGAGGTTTTACCTGAGAATTCATATATAAGTACAAACATGGGTGGCACAGCGGCGTAGTGGTTAGAGCTGTTGCCTCCCAGCAAGAAGGTTGCAGGTTCGAAACCCGGCCTGGGG
>JAOXNZ010000054.1:4700390-4714061 GCA_028566095.1 Kryptolebias brasiliensis | reverse complement strand
AAAAACAAAAAAAAAAAAAAACTATTTTAATTAAAAAAACAACACCAGAGACAACATGTTGCTGCAGTGAAGGACCTTTAAAACAGTTCATTCAGGTGATGTAAAATGTCTTAAAAAAAAAAAAAGACCAGCAGACGATGGTGCTGAGCGGGGCTGGGATCTCAGGACAGAGAATTAAAGAAAAACGCTGGTAACAGAGTTTGACTGGCCCCACGCTGAAAGGCAGATGATTAGAGGAGAGAAATACGACAACAGGATGTTGATGTGGGGGTGAACTGGGCAATGGAATTATAAAACCTTCTGAAGAATGGCATTGGGCACTTCCAGAGTCTCGTCCTTCACAAGAACAATGTCATAAGAGTCCATATATTTGTCCAGGCGCTCTTCCACCTGCAGAGATGACAAACACATTATGTTAGGAAGAGGCTCTGAAGTATACTGATCTTTAACTGGGACAGGTCTTTGAACCCCACATCAAAAATGTTACCAGGACCACTTTCTTCCAACTGTGTCATATTGATAAAGTTAGAAGCATCTTGTCCCAAAACAATGCAGTAAAACTGCTCTATGCATTTATCACTTCTAGATTTGACTATTGTAATTCTTTATTATTTGGATGTCAAAAAAACTCTCTAAAAAGTCTTCAGTTGATCCAAAATGCTGCTGTCAGAGTTCTGTTGAGAGTTAGAAGGAGAGATCACACCTTCTCCAATTTTAGCTTCTCTCTATTGGCTCCCTATCAAATTCAGAACAGAATCTGAAATCTTATTTTTAACATGCAAAGCTCTCGATAATCAAGCTCCATGTTTTATTAAAGAGCTTATTGTTCCATATTTTCCTAACAGAGCACTTTGCTCTCAGACTGCAGGTTTACTTGTGGTTCCTAGAGTTTCTAAAAGTAGAACGGGAGGCAGAGCTTTCAGTTAACAGGCTCCTCTCTTGTGGAACAAACTTCCAGTTTATGTTTGTGAGGCTGACACTCTGTCTAGTTTTAAAGACAATGATTAACACTTTCCTTTTTTGGGTTTTTGAGTCTTTCCCTTACTTATGCTGCTATAGGCTTAAGACTGCTGGAGGACAAACTGACCACGTTTCCTCACTTTGCTGCTGTCTTTATTGTCTCTACTGTTTTTCTTTATAAATTTAATTATTGCTGTCATTAACCATTTTTTGTTTGTTTGTCTCACTTCCCATAGAAACTACACCTGGACCAATCCCTTTGTGTTTGGCTGTGTCACTTTCCTGTCCTCTCAACCCTCAGCCAGCTGAGGAAGATGGCCGTTCAGCGTTTCTTCCTGTTAAAAGGGAGTCGTTCTTTTCCACTGTGGCGATGTGGTCCTTAGGGAGGTGGATTGTGACAAAATAAAGATTCAACGCAATCTGCTGGCTTCGTAAGATAGACAACTTTTATCAATTGCCATTTACCGATATATTATTTGTGAATGTATTGTATTATAAAATGAATGAATTGACTAATTGGATTTATGATTTAGACTAGTTTTTTTGTAGTGTTACCCAAACTGATTTTTATTGTGAATTGGTGCTATATAAAGAAACTGAATTGAACTGAAATTAAATTGTATATGATGAATCTCCATGCAGACTTTTCAGTTAGCACATGGAGACGGAAGGAATAGAAGCAGAGCACAAACAGCATGGATATTTTTCTTTTTGCTTGATATTTTTGTGAATTTTTTGTAGCACTTTGATTAGCATTTTCCTTCTTTGCATGGAGTCAAAAGAAATCTACATAATGACTCAAACTTCTCTTTGAAGCTTCAGAATTAGATGACAACCAGGAAGAATATGCATTATCAAAATGCATAAGAGCTCCTCAGATGTGTTAACTGCACATTAGCTGCTCTGACAAAAAATAATCTGTATTTTTGTTTTGCTTTGTAAAATAAAATCATCCTTTTAAATTGATCTCAAATTGTTCACAATTTTGAGATTTGTGAATGTTACATGACTGTACCTTGTCATTGAGAAAGCCGATCTTGAGGATGTTCTCTACATTAGGGACACCATCAGCCATGCTGAGGTCTCCCAATGAGTCGCCCAGCAGAATGATGTTGCCGTTATCCCTCAGCTGTTTGAAGTACTCTGTGTTCCGCAGGGCGCCGTCATGTTTGTTGTACACATGGATCAGCTCACCTTTGAATCCCCTCAGGATGCCCTACAAGACAAAGACCCAAAAAATATAAGGTCAGCTCTTATATTTTCTGTCGTGAGGTTGAAAAGTAAACAATAAGCATAGAACAGGGGAGATTCTATTTCATGAAAGACTTACATTGTCATCGAAGTCCATAAAGTTGGAAACAACCTTGATATTGGGGTGGTAAACTCCAGACTGACGGATAATTTCCTCGAGGACATCTCCAAGACCAGCAGAGAAAATGAAGACAGGCACATTGTGCTGTTGCAGGCGATCAAAGAACTGCTCATAACCCTCCCTGTAACCAAACACACAAAACAAGTTTATCCTTATCTCTGCTCAAGTAAACACTTAACACAAGAGTTTCACACATTTCCTCCATCTTATCTTCTGTAGATACCTGAGTGCAACATCAGACTCCCTCACCACCTCTGGCAGTTTGTCTTTCTCAAGACGCTGCTCCACAAGTAGCGAGTGGGACTTAAAGTACCTGGAAACAAACTGGTATTTAGGAAAGTCTAACAATTCAAGCTTTACACAAAAAACTGTATCTATTTCATCTGTTTGCAAGCTGATGCACAAATACGCATCTTATATCTGTTCTAAGTTATAAAATACACTTGGTTGAGATGCCTTAGACCTCAAGAAATAATAATGTTGCTGAAAGGTTATGTCTTAGCTCCAATTTGCAAGTGTTTGACTTACCATTCCACCATAAAAGGAAATTTCTCTTCCATAGTAAGGTGAGGGTCAATCTCAATGGGGTAGTATTTATGTTTCAGCTGCAGCAGCTTCTGCCTACACTCCTCTGTTACCAGTTTGCAGTTATCGATGATATCTAAACAGAGATAATGCAGTGTCAAAAACAAAATCTGTTTCAACTAGGATAATTCCAATTAAGACATATGCAACTGACTCAAAACTACTATTAAAGGCCTAGAATTCCTTGAAAGAATGCATATCGCCTGTTGCCCATCATTTAATGTTGAGAAATGACAGAGCTATAGCCATTTTGGTTAAACCTTGAAAATAACGTTATGCTCAATCTCATATCACAAAATGTTGTGATCACAGTATGTTTTGTGAATAACTCTCAGTTACTATCACATCAAATTTTACTTCAGTTTCTGTAAATGGACACAAACAAAAACATAATCTTCACCTTTTGGTGGTGGGTGATAAAGAAATGTCTTGTAATGTTTTACTTACTGTGACAAGTCGGGCAGCGTTTGCCATTGACAGCAAATTTGCTTATCGTCATGTCAAAGTCTGTGATGATCTGAAACAGGCAAGAAAATTTTATTTAATAAAACAACAAAGATGATTGTATTAAAGTAGGCATCAGAAGAAACAAATAACCCTTAAGGGTACCATAAAATACATAACAATTAAAAGGAGCTAGTTTAGGTAATAGCTAGGTGAGTTTATTTCAGTTTACAGAAGCAGTTAACAGGGCTTGATGCTGTACCTGAAGTTTGGAAGCTCCTCCTTTGATGAGGCCACAGATGATCTGCTCCACCCTCTCAGGGTCCCTCATGTGGACGGTTGGTTTCTCAAACTGAGGCATCTAAAGTTCCACAATTAAAAAGAGACAACAATTGTTCTTAAAATGTAGTTATTGAGCAGGAAATAAAAAAAGTGACATCTAACTTTACGCTCTCCCTCCAAAAAAGTCAACAGCAAAAGATGCAAAAGGGGCACACGGGAGTCATTGTTCAGTTTAGAATACTAAACGTTTCACGGTGTCTAAAAAAAAAAAACACCTCAAAGAGGTTCATCTGCTGAAGTCGAACTTCTCCAATATTGCCTCCATCACAGAAAGAGAACATTGTGTTCCCCGGTTCAAACCCGGGGCACACACAAGTGAGAAGGGTTACAGAGTTTCAAAACAGCTGATGTTTGGAATCTGTCGGTGTTGGCAACAGTCTGAATAGAAACACAAACAGCCGCAGTAACACCCTACTCAGGGGTTGTCAAGTTCAGCCACTCTCGTAGCTTCATTTCATCAACTTCAACTCTACCCAGACAATGCAAAAGTGAAGCAACATTTGTATTTGGCTCAGAAGTTTAAAACGGTCTCTTCTTGATCCATCCCAGCTGTTTCAAAATAGAAGTGGCAAGTTTTCAAATTTCCCCATAAGGCATTCAATGCAATGTTATGAAAACTAATAAAAAAGAAAATAAATAAACAAAACCATAAAATATTTTTTTTCCTCATATTGATGATTAATGTGCCCTAAAATGAAAAATTTGTAAACGCCTGCCAATACAAAGTTTATACTGATATATACTGTATGGGTTTTCTTAAAGTTGAAATAATATCTCCTGGACTGGTTGAGACAGAAATCTTGCAACCTGTCTCAACTTGAGACCAGATCAAATGTCGTCTCCAGCCGCTTTGTGGTAAATTAGCAAAGGAGCTGGTTAAGTAACAAGAAAGATTGAGGTGCGCTATACGTCTTTATTCATGAGTAAGATTTGATATGTTAAGTGCTTATATTATGGTTGCATACCAATATCATGTTAATCAATTCAGAGGAGATTTCAGAAAACTTATTCAGGATTAAAAAGACAATTTAGTTGGACTTTAAGCTCTAGTGTTGAGGTATGTTTTCTCAGTCATCATTAGATAACACAGAGGAGATGTCAGTGCTGTCAGGATTAAATGTCAGTAACAGGAGGGGCTTCGCAACATTACAGTAGATATAAAAAGAGTTGATGAAATGTAAACATCCAACAAATTACAACAACCTACCCACCCATCAACATAGCTCCACTTATGCAATCAGACTTGCTAGCAGCTCTTACATTACTGTGATCATGTGATCATACAGACACATGAGACTCAGAAAATGAGTTAAAAATAAATCACTTTTTTTTTTTTACCAGTCTCTAGTAAGCCTCAAGTTGTTAAGCTAAACAAGCCAAGACTCAAAACAACTTCCTAAATTTGTTTTCCTTTGAAAGCAGAACATGTTTGTTACATAGGAGTGCCAAAGAAGTGACTTCTTTAAATGCATGTAGCTTTTAAAGGGTCACAAAATGTGTCGTCTAAGAACAATTTTGTAAACACAAAAGGGATTTGGAGGACATTCTTTCCAGCTGGCAATGAAATTCCACCTTGTACAAATATAAAATAGCTCTATATATTTATAATTACTCATAGAACGTCACTTTTGCACGCTTTTAAAACAATACTTTTAAACATTTACATGCCAGTATTTTCAAACTGACAGGACATTTCAATCCTATAATTTACCAAAAAAGGAGGAAAGAGGGGTTAGAAAAATTCATAATTTAAGAATCAACCTAATAAGAAACAAAGACAGAAACATTAAATTCAAAGAACCAGCTGTACACAAGCACAAGCTTACCTCGGGTCTGTTGTCTTTGAGAAAACAGGAGTGAAGAAAAGATTGTGTGGCTGCGCAGAGTTTATATAGCCACAGGAACAGGAGGGGGTTGGGGATGGGGTTGTTGACCTAAACTGATTAGACAACATAACCCCTCCCCCAATCCAGGCTCAAATACATAAGTAAAATGACAATTCTAGCTGACCCCCCCCCCAACACACACACACACACACACACAAACAATACACTAGGAACAGATGTGGAAACAGCTGCCAGTAAAGCTGAAGTAGCATTTGGAATCTGGACAATTTCCAGAAACGTGACCTCTGACCCCTTTCATAAAGGAACCTTCAAAATCAATTAGTGAAAGGGAGACTCGCTTCAGAGCTCCTAACAATGTGTGTGCTCAGACGTACCACATAATTCTTACCATGCTAACACACATTTATTATATTATATATATAGTAAATAGCCTGAAGCTACATGAAAGGTCAAAGGGGTTAAAGTTCAGACTGTTTGGTCTGTCAAAGGTCAGTCGCATGTGACACAAGTCAAATAATGGATTCACCTCACATGGATTTATTCAACAAACACACACACATACAGATAACTTAGTGTCTTATGCTTATCTTTCTGCTGCGGCTGTAACTTTTGGCTTCTGACGCTGCAGTTTCTGTGCAGTTTGGGTTGAGTCTGAACATGTCTGTGAGGCCCAAACACTCAAAGACCTTAACGCTTAGAAACCTTTTTTTTTCATAGCAGCTGACTGCATTTGTGCATTCAGCATATTGTAAGCTCAGTAGAAGTGTCAATATAGCTTGTAGTTTTTGCTACAACTTAATTTTAAGCTTTTCTAGAAGTTTCTTTTTAATGTTGTAGAGACATACATGCGTTCAAAGTTGTTTCAATAGTTTCTTCATGTGGCAGAATGTTTCCTGTTACACTTTCACAACTACCAAGTGCCTATTAGTGGGCCATTCAGGAAATGTCTGCAAAGTGCAATTTTTTCTATTAACACAATATAAATTGTGATCCTATAAAAAAATAAAACTCTAAAAGTTTCAATACAGTTCTAATAGACACTAATCTCCAGAGATACAACTCACTTAACAGTGGTTGTGTCGAATTAGATGTCTAATTCAAAACAATTTGCTGTTCGACTGACAGTTAGTTCCATGACTGCGACTTACTTCATGGGAGCAACTTAGAAAAAAATAAGTATTCCAACAAATGTTCTCATTTGAAAACAGAAATGTTGTGTGTGTGTGCATGATTTGCTTTGACAACAACTTTCTGCCTTTAAGGTCACCAACTAGTCTCACTGGGCTGCAACTGTTGGAGACTGCTTGGCAACTCAAACTTGACTCATAATTGCTAAACAATACATCAGTTTTCTGTTGCAGTCTCATTGAATTCTGAGTGCTTGTGACCAACTAGCCATGCAGCTGCATTTTAGACAGCCAATTTTTGAAAATCATGTCTTATTTTTGTGTGCACAGCTTACAAAACGGCATCCTTCATTGCTCAACTCTGCCCACATTGAATTCACCTGGACTGCTTTGTAACCACCTTGGCAGTTACCCTTACGTTTATGATTTAATCAACTGGAGTACATTTTAGTAATGAAGATGGGCAGATTTGGACTAGTTTTCTTTAATAATTGTTATTTATCATA
This sequence comes from Kryptolebias brasiliensis, assembly GCA_028566095.1. Lineage (NCBI taxonomy): Eukaryota > Metazoa > Chordata > Actinopteri > Cyprinodontiformes > Rivulidae > Kryptolebias > Kryptolebias brasiliensis. Next base: position 4,706,878 of record JAOXNZ010000054.1, on the reverse strand, counting down.
GGAGTGGTTTTTAGACCTGGATATGTTTTCTGTCAGAGGTGAGCTCCCATGCAGATGTCAAACTACTACAGCTCTTGCGCTCTTGAGACAGACTGGAGACACCTGCAACAAAATCGAGAAATGGGTTTGAAAAGCGGTGACTGTGTGACTAGAGAGCAAATTTGTTGCCCAAATTTTAGAACATTTTCAAAATTCAAGTGACAAGATTGTGAGCCTCTGTAACTCAAGTGAGGAAGTTGAAAAGCCCTGCAAATGTCACAAGATATTTGCATTCCCCTTGTGAATGCTGTTTTCTAACTCATCGCCAGCAGTCGTAGCCTAGTGAGATACTACCTTTAGGGACATCCGTCTCACTGCAGAAGATAACTTGTCTTACACCTTATGTTCACACACACAACGCCAGTTTGCTAAATAACCTTTAGTGTGAAACAATGACAAAGTTACGTAGAATTGATGCCAGAATTCCTAGAAATGTGGAGGAGTAAAGACAAACAAAACATCAAGAATATTGAAGAATCAAACATTTTGGTCAGAACAAACATGCATGAGTCCAATGATGTGCTGCTACATTCCTTGCATTATCTAATGTGATAAAGATTTTTTTGTTAAGGTCTATAGTGCAGACTACAACATCAGTCAGTCACTAGTGGGTGAAATCATCTCAATTACTTTTTGACTCATGCTAAACCGTACCGCTTAAGAACCAAACCATGGATACAATAAGGTCCATCTTTAGCTCCCATCTGTAGTATTTTCTCTGATTATTTCTCCTGCAGCTTTTTGGATGCCAACAAATTATTATTAGGACCAGAATACAAATCTTATTCACAGCACAAAAATAAATTTAATAGGGTCAACTTTTGCTGAGCATAGTTTTGCTCCCTGCTGCCTGTACAGCTTGTGTTGTTGCTATAGAAAGGCTGCAACGTGAGACATCGTTTTCCTGACCTCTGCTGATCGTGACTGTCTCGCATACCATGAATCCCAAAAAATGAGGTCAACTTTCTCGGATTACATCTCACCACAATTATAGGCTGCAGCAGTACATAGGGCATCTCACAGAGACAGCAGCTTCAGGCTCTCCTGCTCAGATTCCTTCCTACCATTAAATCCAGCCTGTAAAGGCATAAAATGCCCAAAGACATCAGCTTGTTTGAGAAAAAAATCAGTTCTACACAAATAAAATGTCACGTGGAATCAAATTTAGGAGGTTTCAAATGTTTTTTGTGTTTTTTAAATACCATGAATTTGCTTGCTGAAGTCATTGACAATAACTTATTAAGGAGTTGAGTTTCTGTTGAACAAAAAAAACTTTCCTTTCTTTTCCTTGTTTGGAAACATCTAACTGCCAAATGTCCAATAATATTTTGTTTTGACAACCTTTATGTAGTTGCTGTTCACAACTATCATATGTAGTTCACCAAATCACTGATACAACATTGATATGTAAACCAGTGGTCCTCGAGCTTCTTTGCATCACGTCTCAGTTTCATACAAATCAACTTTCCACAGACTATTGGGGAAAAAGAAGTTCTCCATCAAAGTTTGTTTTTTGCTCATTTCTGTTAGGGTTAACCAGTAGGTTTGCTTGTACGTGAAAAAATAACTGAACTGAGTCAAGCACAGGAGATGTGTGAAGACTTTCCAAAAAAGATTTTTATTATTTCGGTACCAAACCATGGTCTTTAGCCCTGTGGTTGGGGATCCCTGATGTAAACTGATATGTACTGTTTGTGTTCCCTGAAGTCAGCATGTGAACTGCAAATAGAATAACTACAAGATGAAAACATTTAAATTTAAAGGCACATTCATCTATATTGATACTAGAATGACATTGTGAGCAGTAAATTAGTTTTTTGTTAGATTTTTCTTGTTTCTACTCTGAAAAAAATCAACATTTGATATGTGCAATCTTGCAAATTTCATAACTTCTTGTGAACATGTGGCTGGTTTTCATCTTGGACCTTGATCACGTTTTACTATCAGCAGCATGACATTTTTCAGGTATCAAAAAGGAGATTATATGGAAGTTTGGGTCGAGGTAAGAATAAGCAGTGTATTTCCTAAAATATAGCACTCTTAGAGTACTTTTTGGCCTTTAGGCACACATGAGCAAAGTTAACAGACCCCACAAAGAAAATTCTGTCAACAAAATTCTGTTCGCAAGAGCAGGAGACCGGACTGTCCACAGACCCTCCAAAAAAGGGTTAACAACAGAAAAGGGCTAGTTAGAAGAGGGGTTTTGATTCATTAATATGACTGACTAGTTACAAAACCTTTTAATTTAGTTGTAACTTAAGTTCAGCTTATAGCCAAATTGTTCACTAGTTTTTTGAGACTTCTTGAGTTGTCTTTAGACTTGAACTGATTCATGAATAATCAACTTATTCACCTAATTTTGGTTTTGCTTCTTCTTTTTAATCAACACAAATTTCTCTCTTTCTAACCCTAATAATTTTAAAAATGTAAATGATTTATTATGAAGAAAATCAAAAGGCTTGGACAGCTGACTTTTTTCAGCCCTCTTGATGTGGCAAAAAGTTAGTTTCAGACCGTAACAATGACAACATCTCAAGTGTTGTGTCACCTTAGAGTTTAAACAGTTCAACTATCGCCCTCCTTAAGGCTTGTTGCAATACCAGCAGAGCAGATGTCAATATTCAAGATAATCACCCAAAACAGATAAAAAGAAGTTAAAAGTAAGGCTTAAAGGTTACTAGAAAGAAGTGGTGGATCTGCGTATTCAGCGAAGCCGTAACATTTTTTTTTTTTTATTGGAATACTGACGTCCATGTTGAACCAAGAAACCTACCAATTTATAATGACTAACCCGGACTACTTTTATTATAGCAACTGTTTAGTCCTCTTACTGAATCAGTAAAAATGCATCTCGGCACCGATCTGAAATCTATTTTATCATTATTATAATAATCTATTATACATGGGTAGTAACATAGGTTACTGAGTTTCATGCTGCTGTGAAAACAACCTGACTGATAACTAGTCCCAGGACTGTTGCTTTAATCAGATACACCTTAAGCCAACAACTGTGTTCACAGCACTCTAAGTTCTGCTACCCACACCAGTTCTACTAATACTACCACCTCTTCTAATAATGCTGCTGCACAGTTTATTATTTTGCAGTCTATTACTATACAAACTATTGACAGATTTCACAACAAATTTCAATATTAGTAAAAAAAGATACCAATTAAAGCCCTACTACTACAAATGTTGCATATTGTCTTGAAGGCATTACATCTAGAACTGATAGAGCTTTGGAAAGCAGTACTTATAATTGTATGATACTCCTGCAGGTATGATTAATATCTCCTATACATCTGCCATGTTTCATTCTACTCCAGTTCTTCCTTTTACAACAGTATTTTTACAAAACAAAATTATAATCTTCTGATATTAGCTCTATGTATCCCGTAAGAAGAAACAAACTTTTACTTCTACTATTTGTAACCACCACAATCTAAACAAGACTGCTACAAGCTTACATTTTTTTGTAAGATATCTTTACATCTATACTGGCATGGCCTGTTGAGTACAGAGAAACCAAAATTAAACCTTCTCATAAGCCCCTAAAATGAATGCCCAACTCAAACTCAAACCCCAAACAATAACCCAGTGGGATATGAATATTCCATTGAGTACTCAGAAATTACTGCCTCTGAGTTTCAGTTTATTACGATAGCAAAACAGGTCATCTGAGTGTGATTATTGTGTGGCATGGTAGAGACTCATGTTTTAGGACCTTTCTTCAGCTTCCTACTGCTGTACCCACACTGGTGGCTGCTGTTAGTGATAGTAGTAACCATCTGGTGCTTATGATAAAAACATGGTGACTCGAGGAAGTGCCAGTGAACCAAAGAGACTGGATCCACCCAAGTTCAAGTTTAAAATTCAAAAGAACAAGGAGCCCCACATTATTGCAATTCCATTCAAAGTATAGTGAGTAACCAGTTTTAAGGAAATTATTATTATAGAGACAAAGAACAACGTTCCACTTATGCCAACCTTTAATCTTGACTTTAATTTTGTTGTTATATTTAACTTTTTTACATAAACAAATAGAAATAAACCTCATGCATGATTTTTGTTTTACATTTAAAGCTAAATCTTGTTGAAAGAAAAGTCAAAGTCCTATTGTAACGTTCTTAATCTCTCTATGAAATGCATACCAGGGAAAAATCATTCTTATCTTTCTGACATTATTGCACTGCAAGAACATTCCAAACAAATCTATAAATCACTTTGTACTCTTTTGGCCTCTGTGGAACAGTCATTGTTTTGCATCAACTGTGTCGTAATTATTAACAGAACAGCATGGTTCTTACTATGTTCACAAATCAGTGAATAATACACTTCTATCATTAACAGCAGTGCAGTCATATTAAAACCCAAATCTGAAGTAATTTGGTGCAGGTTTGGTCTCATATTCTCTGCAGACAGAGATGATGTTACATTAACCAGGCTTGCAGTCCAACTGAAGGAGCACAAAAGGAAAAGTAACTCTGTTCTGCCCTCTAGAGGCCGAGCGTGAAACACACAAATAATCAGCCAAAATAAATAAAAATGTGCAAAAAAAAAAAGGCAAAAGTGCAACACATCTTTAATACTACTCAAGATTTATGCTTTTAATCTGCTGCATACGTTTCAAATGTAAATATTTTTATTTAAAAAGAAATGGAAGTTTTCAGCTTCAGGAAACAAGATGAAATTTTAAGACGTTTAAAAAAAAAAAAAAACATTCCAGCTCTTTGGAAGCATTTCAGTACAATAATTAACAGACAGATAAGCTGATTATTCATAATAGAAAAGGGATACTAGTCAGGAGCGTGATTACAATATCTAAATTTCAGTCGACTTGTTTCATTGTCTCATGGCAGATTATCTTTAAACTTTGTTCACACAGATATACACTGTGGTGCTGCTGTGTCAAAACAGCCATGGCTCCACACACATGTCTACGTCACAGTTTTCATCTATAATCTAATGAAACACAGTCTGATTCAGACTGAGCAGTCTGAATGTTCGTGAGTGAAATCGGTTTCTGTGTGGTGAGTTGATCCTACCGTGTGGCTGAACACCACACACTGTACGATCAAACCTGTTATACCTAAGATGTTTTATCGTCACATTTGTGGTCTCTTAGATTTTGAAAATTGGCCGACAATTTTAAAATCTTGCTGCTTGAACCAGGCATAACACACTGATCTTCTCTGGTTAAAAATTCCTAAAGCCTTTCAATGCTGTAGCACGCTGAAAGAGTTAGAAAGAAAATAAAGCTCAAATGAGTTGTAGATGGTTTGAGGCTTTATCGGACTTCTGAAATTTAGTCAAAATGTTTTTGCTTATCCACAGCACCAAACAGCATTAAAAGCAGATGATCACAAGTTTCTTTGCTGAGGGTGACAGCAGGAAACCGTCTCTGTGCAGCAGTAAGTCGTTACTACATCCCAGTTTAACTCTTTAACCAGATAACTGAATAAGTAAAGGAGCAGAGCCATCAAAGAACAACTTCTTCCTCTGTGAGGTGGCTTTTAGATCAGTTTTAAACTTAGGCTTGTGAAGATCACAATAATCCTTTTACTTAAAAATAGCCGTAGAAAGTCAGGTAAAATTCATCTCAAAAAGATCGGACAACCTAAATAAACGTCTTTCAGCTCTGTTAACAAAACTAAATTGTATCAGAATAGAAGACAGTCAGGTGACAGGCTTCCTTAAATGCCCTGCTCATACTGCTTTAAATACATGAAAGTCAGCTGATGGACTGTCTGAGCTGCTCACTGAGGACGACACTATCAGAGGTCATCCCCCACAGTCTCTGATCATCCCTCTTAGAGCTGAGATTTACAGTAGACTGATAAGATAAGAGATATCTGAGATATACTTCAGAACTTTATCATCACAAACTGGCCAATTAGGAGTTTAGTTCCTACAGGTAATTGTGCCAGCAACCAGGTGTAAAGCAATCAAACGTCGTGATCTCATACCATTTACAATGGAGTGAAGTGTTTCACAAAGGAGTGCCGGTGTGAACTGTTGAGCTCAAACAAAAGAGAAACACTGATGTTATATATGAAGCTGCTTCTCAAATAGGCAGTTTTCTCAGATTGTGTTCACATACTGTTGTTTCAAGAAACACGCCAAAAAGAGGGTTATGGAATAATGAGAAACAGTTCTTTATCAGAAAAATTAGGACACACAAAGGACTGTTGATTCCATCTCAAAATTATCTGCCATTTTTTATCAGTTTATTAGCTTTAAAAACACACATCATCACTGAACTAATATTTTTTTTTTGCCATATGTAGGATTTACAACAAAACAATTATGGTGAAATGTACTAATGTGACTCATCTAAAACTAAGACAAAAATGAGCACAAAACAGTTATTAATATTATGCTTTTAATGCTTTTAATTCTAGTATTATGGATGATTATGTATGTATGTGAGCAACAGACTAGCTCATAAT
>JAOXNZ010000054.1:4683574-4698573 GCA_028566095.1 Kryptolebias brasiliensis | reverse complement strand
TCTTACATCCTGCTGTTATGTGCTGGACTGTCTCAGGGACATCTTTACACAGCCTGCATCTTGGGTTCTGCCTGGTAGGATAGACCCAGGCCTTTGATGCTCTTGTGCTGAGGGCCTTCTCTCCAGCCCTTTATAGCCACTGGTAGAATTTGTTGTTATATATATATGGACTTCATATGGGCTCCAAATAAATGCTCTTTTATCTGTGTTTTCAATTTAGTTGATAATTTAAAGTTTTCTGAATAAAACAGCTAATTACTTTGCCCACTGGTGAAATCAGCTGATGAAATCTGGGATATTTAACAGGAATGAAGAAATAAAATCATTATGTCAGCTGACATCAGGGATCCTGTCTGCATTAGGGATTGAATGTGTCAATGTTTAAATGCTGCATTTACTTCACAACCATCTGCTTCAGTGTTTCAACTTTATTAAGCCATTAACGGTTACATGAAAGATAAATACGGTGTAAAAGAATAAATTGTTATGAGAATAACATGGTCAGTTGTGTGCATAGTTTTCTATTTAAATAAACCTCTATGTTATAAAGTGAGTGTTTGCATATTTGCCTGGCAAATAACTTTCCCTTAGCACAATTGTTTTTTTATCAGACTGATAGAAAAAAACATGCAAATATCATGCATACAAGATGTTGAACATACTCCAAAAAAATGATGCAGTGTCATATTGGAAGGTTTGAATCTAGCAAACAAACACCTCTTTGGACAAGATTCTCACAAAGACTATGTTGTGTCAAATAAATTAGCTAGAGGTCAAAGGTGTGAAACAAAGTGCTTAAAATTCTGAAAGATAAAAATCAGCAAACATGTTGATGTCTATGTAACTTTAGATGCATTAAAAGTCCTTAGTGGGATTCTGTAAATATTTGCATCAACATTTTAATTTTAATTTTTATCATTAAAAAGCAAATTATACATGTAAATTGCATTATTATGCTTATTATTGTTAAATGTTGCTTTTAATTTTGTAGAAAGAATGACATACAAAACAATATTTGATAAACTGAGAATTCCTGGGATGAGAAGGAGTTATATAAGTATAACTCACAAAGAATCTTACTCTAGCTGAGCACATTTACTGCAAATGTAAAAGTCAATAAACATTAATCTCGTGTTGTATGTTAAATCATGGAAATGAGTCTGGGAACAGCCATGAACACTGCCTAGCTGAGTCAAGTGAACTTTTCTAAGATGAGATTCCTGCACTTCTTCAGCAGGTTTCTATCGTTTCACTGAAGGTAAGACTGCTAAAAACAACTTTTTTTCCTTTTATTTCTACCGGTTAGTTCAACTAAAACATTTTTTTGAAGAAAAAGAACAAATAGATGAGGTTAAACGGGGCTATATAAGTGTGCTAAATATAAGAGGACAATGGTTTATGTTTTCAACACACATTCAAATAAAAAAAATACTAATTTAGTTTGATGAAAGACAAACTTGGATACATGGGCTGGACAAGTCAAAGGAATCGGTCCAAAGTAAAGGACATGTTTCTTCTTGTCTCAATGAACTCCAAACGTTTCAAAGGAAGATAAGGCTTCTGAAACTGAAGGTGTTTTTTTTTTAATTTAACAATTAAGCAAAGGACTCAAAACATCATGACCTACCTTTTACCTGCTGAAGGCCGATGATAGCTGTAATACATGTCTGTACAGTCTTGCAAAAGTAATCCTCACATAGAGTAAAAACACAGATACTTGTACTTTTTTCTTATGTATTTCTGATAACAATCAGCTAAAGTTATCACAACATCATTTGCATACACAAAAGTAGAAACTGGCTTCAGGAATAAACCTGTTTTTAAAGTTAGCTGACATTCTGGCTCTGAACATCTTCGGAGCCACACTTGGATTGAGAATGTTTTTTGCTTTCTGGACAGTTGATATTCACTCCAACATATCTAATATTATCAATAAGCACTTTTTTATTTCAGGAATCCAGGTTATTTGTCATTAGCATTCAGACTTAATGATGTTTTAGTTTTGCTTGCGATTATTGAAACTTCTACAAAACAGTTTTCTTTACTGTCTTTTCACTCTAACTCTAGTTGCACAGTTCATTCTAAGTGAGGCTCAAAGCGAATGTATAAATCATGTTTGAAGCTTGTTTTCTTTTTTCTGAATGATAGAAAACCGATCGTTGAAATCTTGTGACTTTAGTTAAGGGACATTTCCACCATCTGACATGTTCATCTCAGACTTTGATGGTGTAAAAAATGAAAAACACATCTTGGTGGATGCAATCCTTTCGTTGATGATCACAAGACTGGAAATGAGTGGAGTAAGTTTGTTCTTTGATTAAAGCCAACATGTTTGCCCACAATTTGTTTCAGATTTAAAAATTTCTGACTCTTTGTAATTAATCCAACCTTTTTGTATTGGTATCATGTATCTTGTGTTTTTAACTTCTTCCATTTACAGTTCCAGTTTGGAGATATCATTTCTTTTAAAACAAAGTGTTTAGTAGGAATTCGCTACAAACACTTTGCTGTCTATGTGGGAGATGTAAATGTTTGTGGCCAAAAGGCAGAAGAAAATGTTTATGAACTATCAAGTGAGTGAATTTCTAAATTAGGAAAACATTATTCTAGTTTTAAAAACTGCATTAATAGTAAAATATGTTAATACGTTGCTGAAATTTAAATCAAAGTCTGTTTTCATTTGGTTACAGAGAATTATAATGGTTGTAAATTTTCTAAACTCAGGATGAATGAAGAGCCTGAGGTGAACAACTACCTCGATGACTATACAGACCCTTTGACAGGAAAAACTTACAGAAAAGGAGATAACGAAGACATACTTGAGCGGATCATTGATACGTTTCAGGACCGCAGAGGGTATGGTCCACTTCACAACAACTGTGAACACCTGGCTACTTATGTGCGATATGGAGTGAAGGTAGCACTGCAGGTATGTGGTAGGTTCATGTATTTTTTGTTCTAATTTCTTGAAAGAACTGTTTTAGAGCTACAATACTGTGCAAAAGTTTTAAAACAACCCTAATTTCATTATTATTTGCTTTCAAAGAGCCAGACATCTTGGTAATCTTTTAAAGTGATCTTGATTAATAGACTGACTTTTGGAAGGTCAAGTTTTTCTTTGGACTATGGCTGCTTTTTCATTCATTCTGTCTGTTTTTGTGCCTGCCTATGACAACAGTGAGTGTTGAAAAATGGAAATGGAAAAAGTGGAAGACAGTAGAGTCAGACCTAAAATCAATCAATAAATATACAGAAGATAAAGTAATGCCTATGAAGGAACAGGAGAAAAAAAATCAGCAAAGACCTCTCATAAGAGGTTTTTTTGTTACATTATTTTTACTCTGAAAAAGAAAATTCTGACTTCTCCATATAATGTACACCAAATAAACAGGGTTCATGATTACTCATACTCAATCTGTATTTGTTTGTCTTTCAGACCACAAGGTATGTAACCTCTTTTGTTTTATTTTTACAGCTAAACATGAGTTGTGAGGGTCTCATGTTTTGCAATGATAAGATAGATGAGAAACATTTACTGGAGTACCTGAGGAACAAATAAAAAAGATTTTGGTCAACACTCAACATGTCCTGCTGAAGGAACATCAGAGAAGTTATTCTGTATGTGAAGTCTACACTGAAGAGGACAACGTTTTGAGTATGCAATTTTTAGGTTTTTAGAAAAGAAATACACAACAAAATAATAAAAGCGTTTTAATTATTGCTTTTATGCTTTATGCCAAATTATATACATTTCATTTTTAATGCATATGGAAGTCTTGCATATGTCAGGAGACATCCAGTTCAAAATAAAGATGTGAAAATGTGACTGAAAGTGTGTTTGTGTGGATCTGAAGAAGCGAACAGCTATTAGAATAGAAAGTAAATTAAAAGTTAACGTGAAGCATTTAAAAGCTTTATTGTCTGATCATAAATAACAGTAGCATCTAAATGGTGTTTGAGCCACAGGTCGTATGAAGAAAGCCACAAAGTAAAGTCACAAAGATCAATTTTGTTTCACGTGTTCTTATTTTTTCATACACTTTTAGAATACTGGGTTTATAAGCATTAAACAATTATTGATGGTCTTTCAGCACCCAATAAATATTTAACTACAATAAAGGACAACTGTTGTGCTCATTCTTTTTGAGGACATCTTAGTAAAGGGTAGTGTGTATGTCTTTAATTGAAACTTCTGAAACAATTAATCGTTAAATCAAGACAAAGAAACAGTTGTTGAAATGCTGTTGATGCTTTGTCATTTTTCTTTTTACTTACTACAGTAGCACAATTTATTTAATGTAACATGTCTGATCAATAGCTCCCACCATAGTGCAGTCTTCTTCATCAACAATTTTATCTTGACTTGTTCAGAGTAACTACTCTACAGGTTGGATGCCTTTGGCCTCCTCTATCTTCCTCAGGGTCTCGTCCCAGTGGGTGAACTGCTTGGACATCAGGAACATCTACCAATCAGAAGTCACATATCAGTGGGTGGAGAGCTGAGAGCAACAGTTTGGGTTGAGATAAATCAGGTTAGGAAGTGAAAAAAGCTGTAATAGCACAGTTGTATATTTTTGTGGTGTTTCTTTTTTGTGTGTTGTACTATAAAATAAATGTTACTGTGTATAGTACCGTTTTGTTGTATTCTTCAAACAGTTTCTTCACTTCCTGGTACTGAGTCTCAGTTTGGTCCTGAAAGATAAACAAACTGACTAAGTAAAAGCTATAATGATAATTTTAAAGAATCAGTGAGGTAGACAGAAAAATAAAAAGAAATGGCTACCTGCTGTTTTATGTGAATCTGGGACAGTCGCTGCAGCTTAGTTGCATGTTCAGGTACATCTGTGAACATTGAAGACAGACAACTGACACAAGCTTGACAGTAAAATCAAAGAAAAAAAAGCAGCTCCCATTTCATATATTCAGCAGCAAAAAAGATTGTATCAGTAAATAGACTTTAAATCCACAATTCATGTTGTTAATAAAGGTTAAAACACAGCATTTCTAAGAGATAGCACAGTCAATATTTGTTTCTTCTTTGTTGCCATGATAAAATAATAGAAAATTAGTTGTCATTATGGTTCAGATAGAAGCTGCTGGTTTTGATGTTTTCAAGAGTATCAAACCTCTGATATAAGGGCTGTCCAACAGTGGCTGCAGATTGTTGACCTGCTCCAACAAAGCAGCCTGAGAGAGTAAGGAGTCCTCCTCTGTGCAGAAACACAAAATAAATATATTGCACTTTACATAATATAAAGCTATAATTAATTATTCTGAGTGTAATATATAAGTATTTTTATGTTACACAAATGTATTTTCATAAGAACAAGATATTTTATTATATGCATTCAGTGTCTTTCTAGTTCATACCAGCAAGAATGAATTCCAGTTTCATTGCATCAGGAACAGTGATGTGATCGGTGAACTGAGGATCCAGGTACTTCATCAGGTCTTCAACTGAACATACATCAAGGAATACGAATTAAAATGAATACCAAGCAGTATAGAGTGAATAACAGAAATTCCTGTAAACATTGTTGTATCATGTCACCACTTTTTGGTATCACTTGTAAATACTGTTAATGGCAAGTGGTCATCTTAATTCACAGTGGTTTACAAAAATGCCAGTAGTGTCTAATACATTATTAAAACACATAACTCCAGTGGCTGATTCTGAAGTCTGACTCACTCTTCTTGTGGAGGATCTTTACTCGTTCTCTCTTGTTGGCTGTGTTGGTCAGACCTGCTTGAATCCTGGCCAAAGATTCTGCACACTATATAATAGAGCATATTAATTAGTTAACAAATGTATAAAAGTAATTGGAACACCTTAGAGTCAAAGTAGTTTTCTTTTACCACATGTGGAACTATGCCTAATGTCAGATGAAAAGAGAAGTGCACAGTAGGTAACATAATAAAATAAGTCTTTTCAGTTGATGCTAGCATTTACCATCAGTATTCAACATTTTAAAAAAATATAATAGCCACTTGAAAAAGCCCCTTCAGTGCCTCTGTTGGTTAAAGATTTTTAGCATCACATGACGGCACACTAACGTGACACCCCTTCTCACGTCAAAATTGATATTTATCACAAAGTCTTAATAACAGTGGAGTGTTTATATTGCAACGAGTGGCTTGAGTTTATTTTAGAGACATGCATGAGACTTAATGTGCACTGATAACAGTCTACTTAGACTTACCAGATACACAAACAAGTGACTGCTTTATTAAAAAGTACAAGCCTAACAAACAGATTAAAATAGATATTACTACAGTTATGACGTCAAAACTTAATGTTTTTCATCATTTCTGCTTACAAATCATCTGAATCCACATTACAGAGCTTTGGTAAAAACCAAAAGGGCGTTCACTCGCAGCTACTGACAAAACCATCGTTCGCTTTGCTAATGCTAAGCTAAATTTTAAATTACATTTCTTTAAATTATTTATGGAAAAATGCTACGAGCGGACCTTGATAGGTTTTCCACTTTTGTTTTTTCTTTCGCCGTACATTCGGTTCTCCAGCGCCTGAAGACGAATTTCAAGGCTGTCCGCGTCCATGTTTTGGTTCATTCTTGAAGCTACAGATGAACGCCCAACAGCTACGGAATAGCTTTACGCGTCGCACAATGATGACGTATCGCTACCGTTTCTTTTTGTTTCCTTCGTTTTGTCCAAATTACCCTATAACAAATACTTTTTAATATGAAATTAAACTTGTCACGTAATTAACAACCGTCAGTGGTTTTCAAACACGGCTAAACTATTTAGATGTACCCATTTTTGAAGTAACTGGAATGAAGAAAGATACCGCTAGGGGTCGTTGTTTTGCGGGTAAATTTCAGCCGTTTTCCGGTGACAGCTCAAGAAATGAGAATCTGACCACAAACCAGCAGTTAGGGCCCTTCTGCCATTCAGATTGACTACAAAACATCGGGAAAAAGTAAGGTTTTCGTACTTATTACTACTTTTTTTGTTCATAATAAAAATCAGTTTAAGGGAAATTGTAAGGATACCAAGGAAGTAAGCACACGTCAGTTCATGAACCCGTTTTTTGTAAAATTTCCACTTGCTAAGTTAGCTTACTTAGCTTTCAAGCTAACGTCAGTTTGGGATCACAGTTGCGTACTTTGTTAGGCGAGTAGGTAAGTTTCCGCCTTTTATGACTTGTTAATATATGCACTGACAGTTTGTTATGTGGAAACGCAAGATGGTAAAAGCCTTTATTGCTCTGTTCACCTCATTGAAATATTGTGATACTGAACGTCGCATTACTTTGCTGTCTTGCGTTTTGTTTCTGACAGCAGGGACCTGTTTGATTTTGGACTCAGACCTCTGCGTTTGGGAGTTTATTCTTTATGTTCCTGTGGGATCAGCAGCTGCAAGATGGCAGATGACAAGGATGTATTGAGAGACGTTTGGTTCGGCCGGATACCCACCTGCTTCACACTGAACCCGGATGAGATTACAGAGAGAGAGGCAGAGCCCTACTATGTAAGTAGTACAACAACTCTATGCGACAAAACCTGAAGTACAGAATTAATTTTAATATTCTTACGTACACCATAAGAATATTACAGACATAGCATATATCCCATATGGACACTGCAAGCAATAGTGTATGGAGTCATCAGTTACCTTGGATATCCACTTATAGGTGGTGAGTACTAATTCTTGAAATATATCATGCTCCAGTGCTCTCTTAAAGTTTTCTTCAAGACTACAGTAACTCAAAGTTCACCTGTGAACGTTTATGTGGCGAGCCAGAAGGACTGTTGCACAAATTGTCTGCGTTTTTAGAATATCTGTTTTGAATTGTATAAATACATGTTGCTGTTGGACACAGCTGAGCTGCCATGTTTGTTGGCATATTAGAATGGGTTATACTAGCTCATGTCTGTACACGTTTGCATTGTGCACACAAATATAACTCACCACCGCAAGAGTCACACCTTCACAGTGTTCATAAATAGAATTAGAGACACCAAAAAACTACAAATAACTGAGAAATATACTCCAACAATGCATAAATGATCAAGGCAAAGACCACATGACGCCATCAGAGTCGACTGAATTGCTAGTGTATTTCAAGAAATAGTACTCACCCCCATTTAGCTGTGCTCCCTCTGACGACTCGTAAATATTTTTGTTACCAGTCGTGGTCAAAAAATGGTTTTGATAAAAAAAAGAAATAAAACAAGAGCGTTAATTTGTACTGATTTCCTTGATTAAAAAATTCAGCAGAATGGACTGTGAATTTTGATTTGTCTAGTTAGCATATGTTTAAGAATGCCACGATTCATGTATTTTTTGAAAGCTTCCGCTTCACATACAATAAAAAATTCAAACACAATTCATCCACTGTGTTATTTCACACAAGTATTCAGACCCAGTATGGTGTATGTCTACATATATGTTACACTGAGTCTGTTTCAAAAATGTGTTTCTTTCTCTGACTTCTTGACTTTTTTTAGCTGCTGCTCCCCAGGGTGAGCTATCTGCCTCTGGTTACAGACAAAGTGAAAAAACACTTCCTCAAAGTGATGAAAGCAGAGGACGTGGAAGAAATGTGGTTTGAGTATGAAGGAACGCCATTGAAATGGTAAGAAATGTTTTGGGTTGTTGGATAAGGTTTTTGGTGTCTGATTAAAAACATATTTGCAACAGTGTCACTACCAACGCTGCATCTTCCCCTTTCCCAGTTGAATTGTCACATGTATACCGGCAGCACTTTGAATACAGGCATTAACTAAACAAACTGTGTCGGAAGTGATAATAAAATCCAGTACATCTAACAATATTGTGACCGAGGATCTGCTATTCACTAAATTCTGTTAAATACAGTAAAAAAAAAAAAGATCTGAGGTTCATTTGGGATTAAACATTCCTGATTTTTTCAGTGTTTTGTTTGAAATTTAGGTGTCACCATGTAAAAATCTACAAATACATGTTTAATTTCACGAAACTAAAAAGATTCATTCATTGTCATGGGAGAAAATAAATCACTTTTGGTTTTTCAGAGTCATGTAACCATGTTCCCCAGAACATGGCACCACAGTCAGAAGGGCCTACTGCCGCCTCTGTAAGCCCAAACCTTATTGAACATCAGATACTATGAATGAGCTGTCTTAAATATGGTTGCACTTGTTTCTTTTCTGCTTGTCTTGCCAGTAATCAACAGCAGAGCCATTAAAAAATGCTGTCACAAACCTTTTCCACAAGGTGTCCCCACTGTGAAACAAAGAATGAGGAAAAAAAAGCAATATTATAGTTCAGAAAATCAGCAGCTGTTAAAACCACTTCAATAAAATGTTGTGATGTGAAAATTCCAGAATCAGTGTTTACTGATTTAATGTTCTTTAATGTGTAGATTTCTTTGCTTAAATATAAAATTGTCCAAAAAAATACAAATACTTTACCTGTTATCAGCTTTTTGTTTCAATATGCTTTTTTTTTTTACTGTAAATCATGTATAAAATATGTCATATTTAGCTTGAAACAATTAATTTTTTTTAGTTTAGAGCCATTATGACCCCTAATCCAGTAGTACAAGTTAGTTTGTTAGGCACAAGTACTAATCAATAAGAATACATTTTCAGTGTAATTAAAATGTCTTAGAGAAATGCACCCAAATTTTGATGAATCAAAAATGCTGTAATGAAATTGCTGCTAAACAAAACACTGTAAATTAATTTTACTTTTACTGTGTTTTTAAGTTCTAAAAGGTGAAGTCAACAGCATTAAATGCTTTAAAAACTCCTAAAGTTATTAAAAATGCTAATCTCTCTTAGTAGGGTTAGGGGTTGTTTAAAAATAATATTTTATTAAAATTTAAAACATTTAGTTGTTTTTTCAGGGATAATAAAATAAATATATTGTGAGGATGTTAAAAGATTTAGAATAATAGAAGTACTGCTTGTCTTTGTGCCTTACTACTCACTGTGGTGTTGAATTCATAGCAGTCACAAAACATGTTCCATGTTCTTCTTACTTTTTTTATTTTTACTTTTTTAAGGCATTATCCAATTGGGGTTCTGTTTGATCTCCATGCTTCTAATACAGTCTTACCCTGGAGCATCACTGTGCACTTTAAGGTAAGAGCCAATCTGAAAATGCCTGCAAATACAGAGAAGTCTCAGAACCCCCGGCCACATACGTGAATGAACAGCACATTGTTAAGGTGCTAAGACCATTCAGCCATAACATTATGACCACTGACAGGTAAAGTGACTCTGCTCAGCTTATTATATCCTGGCACATAAGCTGTAATAAGTATTTGCAGCTGTAACACTTCCTGCATGGTACCGGCACTGTTCTACAGTAGCAACTTACCTTCAGCGGGACAGTTTTCTAGAAAGAGCTCAGAAAACAAATCCACGGAGCTCACATCCCATAACCCACAGAGCTACATACCAGATCCTGGCATATGCACTCAACATTAGGCCTCTTAACCCTCCCGTGACCTTCGAGTTACATTGACCCGATGTTACAAGGGCTTCTCTAACTCTCTTTGTCTCTCTGTTTTGAGGGTCTCAGGAGGGTTAAACAACTTTAGATGGATGTTCATAATGTTATGGCTGATAGTTGTACGTTTGGCTTTTTTATTGTTTTTGTTCAGTCTTTGGGCTCAAGTCTGTTTTCTGCTAATTCATACAGTGTGACAAATTTGTGAAGAAAGAAGACTACTTAGCAGCTAAATAATCAGAAAGGTTTCTTGAGTGTTGTTAGGTAACACAAAGGAGACTGAATTTATAATATCACAACACAACTGTAATGGTTTTTTACACCAGTTTAATTGTGTAGTCTTGGGGTTACATCATGCTCTGGTAATCTAAAATTGCCTTTGGACAGAATCCGTGAGATGAAATAAATGATGATTTGTTTTACTGTTTGTGCGAATTGATTTTCATTTGAGATTATGCTGACCACTTTTTTGCACAGTTTTGTCAAAAGTTAAAACTTTTAACTGAAGGTTTGAATGTGGATGTGTGGTAGAGTTTTCCAGATCGGGACCTTCTTCACTGTCCATCAAACTCTATAGTCGAAGCTCACTTCATGTCCAGCATCAAGGAGGCTGACGCCCTGAAGCACAAGAGCCAAGTTGTCAACGACATGCAGAAGAAAGACCACAAACAGCTGTGGATGGGTCTGCAGAATGGTGAGATACACATGGACAGATATGAGCATTTTAATAAAAATAGACCACAGACAGCTGTTGAGGAAGTGACATACAGTCTTACTGTCATACGTTAACTGATTAATGCAAAGATTCACATGTGTTTTATTCCTGCAACTCATCCACCTACACACATGATGCACACACATCCAGTTTGGATTGATCTGGTTTTTATCAACTGGAACACACAGTTTTTTTTTGTCATTTTTGGTGGGGTATTGCCACAAACACAAGAAGTATGTCCAAATAAATTCAGACATTCACAGTACATACACTGTGATCTGACTGCAGTCTTTAAATCCAAAAGTTTGTACAACTTTTCCTACTGAAACATCCACCAGTCCCGCTCTCCTCCACATTTCCACCACATCTGTGCTGACAGGTTCATTTTCAATAGGATGTTGATTGTGATTGTGGTGTTTGTGTGGGTGAAGCTGGGGTGGTTGGTGTAATGCACTGAAGGCTTGTGTTGTGGGAGATGCTGCAGGGATGGATGGGATGCTTTCCTGTGTTTGTTTTTTGTTTTAAATTTCCGATTGCCTTTGAACAGCAAAACCACAAAATTAGTCATGAGTTTCCTTTTTTGGTCAGTTTGATCCAATAAGGCAACTATACATATTTTTCACCCACTAGTGATGTGGCTGCCCTGTGTACCAGTCAGCACCAAACATTTCACCTCTTTCATTTGTAATTCCAGCTTCCTACCTCATTTTGAGTTACTTACTGTGTTTTCAGGACAGATAAAGGTTTTCTACAACACCAATTATATTTGCGTTTTATCCAGTTTTGTGTTTGACAATATTTATTAGCTGTGGTGGCCATCTTAAATTGCTGTGACTCCAACAGTTAATTAATTGTAGATGTACATCCAATGATAACTTTCTGAGGGTTTCATTAAAATCTGTTTAGTGGTTCATGAGATATTTTGTTAACAGACAGACGGGGTTGACACCAACAGTTATTGCCAAAGGTTTAAGCAAAAATATTGTATAATGAGTAGTGTTTGGATTGTCTGTTGGGACTGACTCTCAGCTACTACCTCACCAAAGTTTAACTCAATATCTGTAAAACTGGCTGAGGTATAGCTGTTTCTGTGTTTGATAAGGTTGCTTAGCTATGGTAACCATTTTGAATGGGGTTGATTCCAAAAGTTAATCAGTTGTAGTATAGCAATTAATTTGTGAGAGTTCTAGTAAAACCTGTCTACTGCTTAATGAGATATCTTGCTAACAGACAAGCAAACAAACACACACGCATTCACAGACACAGGCCAAAACATTATCGCCCTCTTGCCTTTGGTGAGAAAAGAAATGATTGTTGATTCCTGGTAACTGGAACTCATTGTAAACAACAGAAAAATGTTGGTGTTGAAATTTGTTAGGTTGGACCTTATTCTACAGGGAGATTTTGATGTGCTTATAATTTCACAAAACTCCTGTGTTTCTTAAAAACCTAAAACAATATTTATTTATCAGCGTGTTAGGATTAAAAAATGTTCTCACTAGATGATTTTTTTTTTCTTAATTTCAGTCCTATTTTGTTACACTGCTGTTTGTGAAAATAGACTGTGTTAAAATTTTTACAACAAACTGGTTTGAAGGTTAACTAGACTGACTACCCTTTGAGTTGTTGTAAGGTTTACTGTAAAAGTAAAGAAGAGTTGTGTTAACAGCAAACAGAAGCAGCATGTTGTACAAATAAGAACCACAAAAACTGGACCTGGTTTACATGATTGGCCTGTAACCGTCAAAGCTTCCCATGTGACAGTGAGAATGTTTCAAACACGCCTGCAAAAAACAAAACAAAAAAACCCAAGGGCCTTATACTGGCAACACTTTATCACTCTTCCACTTTCCCATGAAATTACTAGCATGAAAGCAGATCTCACATCTTAATTTGAAAAAAAACGTTTTGAAATATTACATTGAGAATACATTAACTAATAAGATGTTTTCCTACATTGTCTTGAAAAATTGACTGTGACTTATTGTTTTTACAACTCATTTCTAAATAAAAAGACATTTTAACCAACCCCAAAAGAACAAGTTGACCTTGCTCTTGAAAGCGAAAGATGAAACTTCATCGTTGCTAAAACTTTCATTTCCAAAAAGGACTAGAAACAGAGAGGGCTCAAACTTTCATCCAAGAGACAGAGAGAAAAAAGGTTAATGCGGGGCGGGTATGAAACCAGCACATGCTGCAAGAATCCCGTTTTTTAACTGAAAATCTTATCATATTATGTGTGTTTGTGTCTCTTAAGATAAGTTTGATCAGTTCTGGACCATGAACAGGAAGCTGATGGAATACCCCACAGAGGAGGGAGGCTTCAGATACATCCCTTTCAGGATATATCAGGTAACTAATAATAATCACAAACTAAACAGTTTACCTTATTTCAGTCGTTATGTTAAGATTTACCCTTTTATGCTAGTAGGTGGAGCCAGAGGGCTGTGTAAAAGTTAGTCACTATTGTCCTCAGCAGAGCTACCACCTGACACCATTTAATGATTTAATTTGCGTCATAAAGTAGTCTATTGGACAAGTTACCAGCATTTTTAATCCTCAAATGATCAATTTAGCAAGTAAAAAGCAATATTTGTTTATTCAAACCCATCTTAAGATGCTATTCAATCCGTTTGCCTTTCTGTAAAAAAAAGTTTCTGTAAAATAAAATCATCTTTTAGTCTTCCAGTTGTACTTTTTAGGACTTTTGCTTCACACATCCATTCTTTTAGTAAGCAGGAATAGTCTTGTTTAGTTGTATAATCCATAAAAACAGTCTGCATTTTTTTCCTATGTTGTCCTAGTTCTTAAAATATACAATATGAGTAAGACACCAATGTACAGGAAGGTGTTTTTTTCTTTTTCTTTTTTTTTCCCTAGAATATATGACGGAATCAATATAACAAAGAACATTAATTATTCTTGCTTAATAACCAAGTTAAACATTCTTTAACATGTGCTTATGACCTTTGATATATAATTAGTATCAACGTAATAAAAGTCTGCCTCATCACAGACGTGGGATTCCCGTTTCCCTGAGAGTTTTTGGAAGGAATGCGTTTGTTCATTTGATACTTAAGAAAAGCAACGCTGTGAGCAAATTCATTGCCCCAAGATGAGCCCATGGGCGATCTTCAAGGTTAAGTCTGGGATAGGTTGACACAGGCAGACTTGCAGCTCTAGTTCGGGTGTTTCCAACGAGCCTCTATAGTTTTATACTGAGTCAGGTAAAAAGCCCCTTTGGAAAAGAAAAACGCAAATGCAAAAAAAAGGAGAAAAAAATAACAACAGGATGAATAAGAGGCTGATTCTTGACTGGAAAACATTAGCCAGCAGCTGTCCAGACAGTAGGAAAAATGCTCTTAGCATTCTGAGTCCAGTGTTGAGCAGATCAGGAATAGCTAGAAAAGTGTTGAAAATGTATGTCAGAACTTCCAAGGAGCTGTAACAACGTATTACAAAGTTTAAATAAAATCTGGACAAAAAAAAACTCACAAATTTCAATTTGCAAAAGCTCAATTTTAAATTTGTTTAATAATCGTGTTCATATCCAAAAAAGGTTAAAAACAAAAGCAACTGGACTTCAATTTGTAGTTTGAAGACGTTTGAAGACGTTTCGCTTCTCATCCGAGGAGCTTTCTCAATTCAAAAGTAGAGTGTGTGGATTCATGTTACCAGAGTGGCCCATCAGTGAGTCATGTGAACAAAGACCCTAACGAGCCTCTATTGTTAAGAGAGAGAACCCAGCTTACAGAACATCTCAGCTTTAAAAGCTCAAACTCCACACACTCTACTTTTGAATTGAGAAAGCTCCTCGGAT
>JAOXNZ010000054.1:4655464-4671858 GCA_028566095.1 Kryptolebias brasiliensis | reverse complement strand
GGAGTAAACCCACGTGTGCACAGGGAGAACATGTAAACTCCACCCAGAAAGGCCCCAGGCTGGGATGAGATCCTGCAGCCTTCTTGCTGGGAGGCAACAGCTCTAACCACTACGCCGCTGTGCCACCCCGTATTAAGAACAGTTAATGAAAATATTTTCATTCCACATCATTTTTTACAGTTCTGAAAATTTAAGTGTTTTTCTTGTTTTATTTTTTGTCTGTGTATGTAAATTAAAAATTAAAATAAGTTACAGTTAATGACTTAAAAAGAATTTTGTCTGAACATGGAATTTATGTAAATTAAATATGTTTAGTTAATATTGGTAATAATCAGGGGTATAACGGTACACCTAAGTCACAGTTCAGTACGTACCTTGGTATGACGGTCATGGTTTAGTATGGGTTCAGTACAACAAGAATAAGTAATAAATGTCTAATGATTTTTGTTTGTTTGTTTTGTTTTACCTCTCCCAGAGGAAGAGACAAAAAAAAGAAAAACTATCAAAAACCCTTGTTAGTGGGGAGGGTCTAAGGTTGCAGGTCAAAGGTAGCAGGCCATACACTGCAGGTAGGATTTACCAACTGGCATTTTCACTATAAAGTAAAAAAAAAAGTCATACTTTACTGTCTTTTTTTATCCAGTCTGACCTGTAAAGAGTCACCAACAGGCCAAGTGTCAAACAGAGTTTGACAAAATCCCAAAAAAATATTTCGTAAGAAAATATGACTGATGAAATAAAATGAAATGAGTGTTTTCTTCAATAATTTGAGCCAGACTTAATGCTAAATAAAAAGCAACAGAACTAAATAATATCACCCACTGTGAAAACACAAAATAAAAACAATGTGAAACCCTCAAAACGCTCAGCTAACTGAATGCTAGTGTGTGAAAATGATGCTTGATAACAGGGACATTGAATAAATACACATATGGCTTGCCACAGTACTTTTCCAAGCATTGCTTAAAAGATACAACATCTTGCCATACATGCATCTTTCATCCCAAGAAGAACACAGAGCAGCTGTCTGTGATCAGCAGCACACTGTGCATTTCCTACAAAGCTGATTTAAATTAAAAAGGCAGATCTTTCTAGCTTCTCATTGTTATTCTGAAGCAGATATGCTTTGTTTGATGTAGTGTTAAAATTGTATCTTTCTTTTCTTATTTTCTGTCATGGTTGTTAGCAAAGTGCACTTCAAAAACAATGTGCCTGCTCAGTGATTACCTGTGACTGAACTATTTGTCAGCTGTTCACTGTACTCGTCCAAAATATCTGTACCGAACTGTCATGGTACAAATACCTGTACCATTACACCCCTAGTAATAATGCGTTATTTATTTATTTATTGACCACAGGTAAGGAATGGAATGTAAAAAGATCAGTAAATCAAAAGCTTTGCCTTTTGGTTTAGATCCTTTTTCACCACAACAGACAAAAGCAACTCCCTTATTACAGCAGATGACTCCTTGATTTGTTTCTTAAACTTCCACTCCATCTTACCATCACTTGTGAACAAGGCTTCCACATACTGTGAACTCTTTCACTTAAGTCAAAGAATCACCACTGAACCACCCCGACCCATGTTCCCACCCCAGTGGGAACATTCAAGTTTTTTCCCAGTTGAGAACCATAGCCTCCAAACTAGAGGAGCTGACACTCATCCTAGCTGCTTGAAACTCAGCTTTGAACGAACCCAGTGAACGAGTAGGTCATGGATTGAGGATGCCATAAATAATCACATCATTTGCAAAATGCATAGACAAGAAAACAAGGTTCCCAAACAAGAAAACATCCTGTGCTGTGAAACCCTGGTTAAGAACAATAAGTTCTTAAAAGCAACACCAAAACCCTAAACTCTATGGAGTGAAATAACTGGCAAAAAGATGTGTGCGTAATTCTAACATTCGTATTTGTATTTGTATGTCAATAAAATTCTTGTACAAAAAAACTCGACTGTCATGTACGTGAGTCTGAGAAATTGTGTGGATTAGGATTGTTTTTATGTGAGTATGAATCTAAAAGTTCTGAGTGCAAAGTCTTGTGAACACAACACTAATTTCTACGACTACAAACTCTTCCCTTCTGAGTGGACTCAAATTCAAGTTTGTGGGTACGAGCTGAAAAGTGTTGAAATGACGTCACAGGGCGGAGTAATCGATCCGGGATTACACCAAACACGGCATGCACCAAATTCAAAGATGAAATACAATATATGTATATATATATTGCAAAAAAAACAAGAAGTAAGAGTGTACAGATTATTTTAAGTTTAAAAAAAAAACAAAGTTAGGAAAAAGAACATAAGGAACATTACATAAAAATATTTTGATCCACACTCCATATCAGTAGGTGGCGGTAATGCACACCTTCCGTTGTTTGCCAACCGCCATAAAACACCACACAAGAAGAAGAAGAAATTCAAAGATGGCTGAGAACAGTGGACCGGGTTGAGCTAACAGCTCCAGTGATGCATCACAGTTGAGCTCAATAACGAACTGACCTGCTCCAACAATTCTAAAAGTTTAAATTAAATTTAGTTGACTTTTATATGTAAAAATGGCAAGCTAAACAACCTTGCTGAGGAAGTTCTGTAACATATCAGTATATGATTTTAACTGTACTAATTGAATTCTGAACAAATAGTTGATATGCTGAATTGCCCAGTCATAATAGAAAAAAGGTGTAATACACTGGGTTATTAATAATTAATCTTTTTTTAGTTACAAGTGTTTAAAAACTTATGTCTTGTAATAATGATGTTCAAAACACAAGTTTTGTACATCATTTATTATTGTCAACCCTTAGATCCTGGAAATACAACTGAAAATTGTTTAAATACCTTAAACTGGTTGAATACCTTAAATCTTTCACTGTCAGAGATTAAATTGACCCTGCCAGAAACAAGTGTGTAACAATAGATGAACTCTTAAGTTTTTCTAAAGAAATCGCAACATCAATATTCTCCTGACAGATGAGGCATAATATTCAGAGCCACATTTGTCAATAACCAAGCACAGCCTATAAGTACAATCACTTCATAATAATTCATCCTGTTGGTGGAGAGCAGATGAGCCACAGGACCCAGACACCTTGCAATCATTAAGTAAGTCATAAACTATTCTCTAGTCTAAAGATTAAAATGTGAGGACATCTGTCCAACAGCTGAGACTTGGTCCAAACTGGGTCATCCACTAGGACTAGGTTCCATTGTATATGAGCAAGTCTACCATGTAATGGCTGAAAAATATTGTAGGACCAAGGTTTCAGTGGCCCATTCAAATTACGGACCTCAAGGTGATTCAGTTGCGATGTCATTGATATTTGTAGACCTTCTTGTAGCTACAGTTCTCTTAAGATACTAAGTTTAAGCATCATTGTAAAAAAGAAAAATAAGAGCCAAAGTTTTCCATACAGTTCTAATTTCTTCAAAAGTCTTTCCATATTATTCCTAGAAAGAGGTATTAAAGTTTGTTAAACTTGAGTAACTTTGTACTAAATTTGGACCCCGATTCTTCACCACCATCAACAAGTAAATATTTAATGTTGTATGTTGTTTTTCCATCAGTAGTAACTTTGGTGGTGTAAAAGATCGGACTGCTTTCAAAATGTGACCGGCAAAATATTGCTAAACAATCTTGAAAAGCTGGCATACAAATTCATAATTTTACTGTCAAAAAAACACCATCCCAAAATGATAAGTGTATTTATTTATTAGATGATTGGCAATAAATGTGGCAACATTCATATGATTTTTGTATGAAATGGCTAAATGTTTTCCTGTTCAGAAATGTGAGTAATGCCTGCTGTTCTGATTTTGATGGTTGGTGGGGTAACACATGTGGATCTCTGTCAATTTTATCCATTAGTTAATTAGTGGGTAAATAAGTCAGTCTGATAAGCTGCCAGTTATAAAATCAGAAGCTCTTTGGCAGTTTGTAGAATGAAGACTTGTGGTCTTCCTAAATAATACTTGGCTGCACTCAGCTGAAAGAACATGTTGCCTTGGCCTACAGTAGAGCACCACTTAACCACAGGGTGTGTGTATGTGTCAGTAAACAGGCTAATATTTTTTTTATGTTGTTACAACTTTTGTTGTGAGTGGTTATTAATTTAATTATGGTTTGAAGGAAGCCCACTAAACATTCCAAATCTGCAGTAGTTTGTTTTTTTCTTGGCAATTTGAACAACTTCTGCCTTACTGTTTGGCTTAATCTGCTCTGCTTTTCTTTCTTTTTTCCCCTTTTAACCATATCTATCTTCCAGAAAGCAACTTTCACTTACAGGACTTTAATTATGTACAAAATGGCATTACATTGCGCAGTAAAAATCTGTGGACTGTAGTCTCACATTGGCAGGAATTTTTTTCATGGCTGTTTTTTTTTCCTGGAAGGCTGAAGATGTCACTTCATGATATTGAAAAGAATATGTTTGTTACAGTTAAGTAAAACAAACCCTGCATAATTGGTTCGTCTTTCTTTTACCTCATGATACTTCTTTGTTTAGGGTTTTATAAACCTGACTAGTATACTGGTTTTTCCAAAGACTGAAGTGATGGACAAAATGTTGAAAAAATACATTAGTTGTTCTTAGTACCAATTAAATGTACTAAAAGCAGGAAGTTGCGATTGTACTTAGGAGTGTAGCCAATTTTGGACCATGACAAAACATAGTTTAACAATAGTTTGTACTAGAGACTAATCTCAAGTACAAAAAAAAACAATAGATCAAATTACTTGTGGCTTCAAACACTGAATTTGACATGAAGCAGTTATTTGATCCTTTCAGATGTAATGTTTTGTGTGTAAATGCTTGGTTGTTGGATCCAACCAGAGGTTTTCTCAATTTTAGTGGTCACTTCAGAGAATCAGAAGACATGTTGTTACTCAAATTGGGAAAACACCTCATTTATAACACTTGTCTCCTGCCACAAAACAGATCTTCTGATGGCTGTACGTTTACCTTTAGTCATTCTGAGGGTAAATTAAAACTTTTATATTTACTCTTTCAAGTTTCCTTTTTTCCTTTCCAGTAAGGTAACAAAGAACACATGTTTGTTTGCAGAAGTCCAATACTGGTATTCAAATGTTATTTGCCCATATGTTGGGGATTTTTCACCTTTCATTCTATTTTGCTTGTAATCAGAGAAGATGTTCAGTGATAATCCAGTAGTGTGGAAATGTTTAGCACATTTGCAAGCTTCTTGAGCACTTTCTTACATAAATGGACATTTTACTTTTCACTTCTGTGTAAAAGTCAAAATAGTAAACCTATAGTTGCGATATTAAAATTTGATACTTCATATATCACTGTGGATGAAACCTACTGTATGGATTTCAGGAATCTGATGCTGATAAATGCAATTAAAATCTATTTATTAGCAGATTCACTGTGAAAGAAAAGGGCATTTGTTGCTGCACTAAAAATAGTAATCACAAAGGCATTTAGGCATTCTACTAAGTTCTGCTCCTTGTGGCAAGAAATTGTTCGGGGGAAAAGTTTAATACAACAGATCTCGCAGGCCAGTTGTTAGAGTATATTATGCAGATTTTACAGATTTAGTACAGTAGCTGTTGGGAAACTGCTGCTTAAATGCAGGAAATCCTCCAATGTTTGGCCAAAATATGTCCTGTAACATTTGTCCTCAGACTTTGTAGACTAGCATTCTTTATAATCAAAGTAACCTTTAGCACCCTCCAGAGTTGAAAGTCTTATGACACTCCTCTTATGTATTTTATTGCCCTCAAGTTCTACCAGAGGATCACACAGCCCCAGATTTGTTTAATGGAAACTAAAGTGTAAAACACAATGAAGTTCAACCTTTCAGTCGTTATCATTACTGGAAATGAGGACATGACGACCACATTGCAGCCTGAATGCCGTTATTGTGTGGATGAAGTAAAGTCTCAATTTTGTGGTTTAACAAGTCTCAGCTGCTCTTGCAGATGTTGATTTTGACAGTTTTATATGAGTAACCTTATTGATGAATCAGTATTTTTCTTTCTGATTATTTAGTCTTTTTTGTCTTCAGTTACTGTATGAATTTGTGTGGGTTTGAGCATGAAACTGTATTCATATGTTTGACTGATTAAGGTGCAGGTGGGTAATGTGATGAACTACAGTAATATGTATTTGAGTGTGTGGCTTGTGGGAGTTGTTAGGGTGCGTGGCTCATTGTGAATTTCCCCCATTTCTCATAATGAGACGGTAATACACCTACTCCACCCACATCTGCCTATTGCCTGGCAAGGGATTAGTGTTATTGATGGGTAAGAAACACCAACGAAAAATGTAGTGTGAGTGTGGTGGGGGGTTGTGTGTGTATGTATCTTTAAGCCAGGGAAAGTGTGTTTTCACTACTGCTATCAAAGAAGCTGGATCACACATTTTACTTTCATTGCTTTTGAGGTCACCTAACTCCTTTTCTAAGTTTCTTGTTTTTTAGGGGGGGGTTTTTTGTTTATTTTTTTTTTTATGAGATAACAGACCAACCCTTTTCAGAATTGACTGTTTCTGCTTTCAGGATTTATCCCATTTTTATTTTTGCTTTTCTTTTTCTTTCATTTCTTTCATTCTTTCTTGCATTCTTGAACATTCTCTCACCTGAGATCTCACACAGAACTCATGACGGCACAAAACTGCTTTGCTTTTATCATCATCATGCAATGCACTGCTAATAAGTTATTACCTCAACAGCCTGCATTCACCAGATTTTTATTTATTTATTTATTTTTTCATTAACAAGCAAATGCTTAGCTGTTGATATAATACAAATTATGTTGTTTTTTTTTTTAATCTAGTGGGCACTACTTTTCAATATATAGTTTTTAAAAAAGAAATATCTTGTAAGTGAACTATATGAACTTTTTTTGAATTATTGTTGTAGTTGCCGCCAATTTTGTTATCTAAATGTGCACAAATGGAATTTTCAGACAGAAACCAGCCAGCCAAAAACATGCAATGAGTTTATCGGACCTTTTCTTTTTGCACATTTCAGCTATCCAGCAGGTGTAGGGTGGAGCTGCTTCTCAGACCGTCAGTTAACACTCTGCCTCAACCGTCCTCCTGATATTACGTGGAACTAAAATGTCACATACTCGGTGGGTGAATGAGGAGAACCTGTATAAACGTTTGTCTGCGGGTTGGTATGTCTGAAATTAGGAGTGACAGACGGGAAAGAGCCGTCTCTCTCTTCATTTCGCACGCACTTTTGAATTTCCACCAATATGAGAGAAGTGTATTCCAGAAACTGAAATGTCACTTTACGGTAAAATAGTTAAACTCAATTACCTAAGAATAAAGTATTTAAAATTCAAACCGTATTTAAAAGCAAAACATTTTGTCATGCTTGTGAGACATGATTGGTTCTTGATTGCAAAACAAAGATTTAGATACATGAACAAACAGAGGTAAGAATGAGTCATTTGTCTTTAAGTCGTAGAGCATTCTGTGTTTTTTAATAGTTAGTTTTTAGCCATGACTTACTGTATTCTTGACCCTAGCTGTAAGTGAGCTTTAAATACACTTACCTACCAAGTATGATTAGACCCCCAAAAAAGGTTTAATAAGTGTCTCTGAGTCCTGTTAAGGTCTACAGTTAGAGAAAGGAAATGAGAACTTTAAAAACCTGGAGGATTTTTATATACATTGTTTTATAGTAACACATTTCCAGTCATACAGGAGTTGCCCCTCCCTTTTTCAATGCATCCTAATTACTTTCAAATGAGTACAGTAGGTATTTGTTTTTGTTTTATGTTCATACAGTTAATAAAAATAAATAAATGTTCTGATTGTAATCAAACACATTAGGCCTCACTCCTAAAGCTCCAAAAATGTGCAGACTACATTTCCCATAAGACAACCTATTGTTTTGGATTTGTGTCCTCCTGCCATAAATTTGCATAGTTTTTTGTCTTTACAGGAAAAGTTTAACTCATGTAAATGTCCATGATTAAGTGCATTTTTTCAGATTTAGTACACCCTTGTCCAAACTGCTTTTTTTTTTTTTTAAACTGTTGAGAAATGACAGTTAAAAGTTTCAGGTTGCCCAAATGTCACTGAATGGTCAAATATCTTCTCTGGAAATCACACAGCTTCAGAGGTTTCAGAAAATCATTTCTCGTAATAAAGATTTTTCGGTCACAGCTTTTCAGTGATGGGTGGTGTCAGTCACAGGGGGCCAGTATATCCGGACACACTGTCAAAATGAAAGGTAAAAATTCAAATCCTGTCACCGGGCCATACAAACACAATCAACTGTCACTTTACTTTGCTTCATAACTGAAAGCATACACTCATATTCACACTTGTACTTTCTCTCCTCTTCCTCTGTCTCATCCACCACAGCAGTGGTATTACTGTTGTGTCTGATGTGGTCTGTCTCACCTCATGTAACTATATTTTCTTTTTTCAACGTAGTTTCCTCAGGCTTTGTCTTTTTTTTATTATTTAATCACTGTCTCTTTATTTTTCTTCTGCTCCTACCTTTTCTTTTTCTTTATTTGCCCTCAGCTTTTCACCTTACTTTTTTTTCTGTTGTCACTTCCTCTGCATTTTGATTGTCCACATCCCTTCCTTCTTCTCTTGAACATTCATTCTCATGCCTGTCTTGGGGTTTCCTATTCATCTCTTATGTTATTTCTTTCATAGCTCTGCTTACTTTCTCTGCCCTGTTTGTTCACTTTCTTTTTTATTTTCTCGTTTTTCTTGTGTCACTTTTTTCTTTCTCTTATGTTAAAATGAAGACATTACAAACACAAGCTAATTAAAGGCCTAGCATTTCTTGAAGGAATGCATATCACCTGCCAGCTTTCATGCCAGACTTTTAAACTAAGATAGTCATATAATGAAAAGGGAGTTGTAGCCATTTGGACAAACCTTGTTAATTATGTTATGTACAATATCATGTGATATTCTGAGATCTCATGAGATGTGTTAGTTTTTGGAGTACATGAAGACTGACTCTTAGCTACTACCCCACTTAATTTAGCTCAATATCTGTAAAATTGACTGTGATTTTTATGTTTGCTAAATTAGGGTGACTCCAAAAGTTAATCAGTTGTACAGGTACATCTATTACTTCATGTGAGTTTCATCGAAATCCATCCACTGGTTTGTAAGATATTTTGCCAATGCTACAAACAAACAAAAACATGCAGACACGGGCAAAAAAATGACCGCCTTTTACCTTCGGTAGCAGGCAATAATGAATATGAAATCAGTATGAAGACAAAGCATGATCCTTCCAGCATAAACAAGCATGAGAATGATTTATAAGATGCTGTTAAGTAACACTCGTTTCTCCATCCAGGTGAGCAAAAGCGTTACCAGGTGTTGATCCATGGTATTGAACCTCTGCTGGAGACTCCTCTACAGTGGCTGAGCGAACACCTCAGCCATCCTGACAACTTCCTGCACATCTGTGCCATCCCTGTGCCCACAGATTGAAGCCACTTCCCCCACACCTCGCCATCACCGTGACAACTCTCAGGCCAACCACCTGCCAGCTGGAAGCCCCAGACTCTCTAGTGTGTCATGATGGAGCTCTTAAACTAACAAAGTTACAGGAGGAAAATTATGAATATTAACAAAGAATGTAAAGGAGATATTTAACAAGCCTTCCTTTTTTCATTCTCTTGTTTGTTTGTTTTTCCTTCCTCAAACTACTACTGCTCCCCCTTTTCTTCTCTGAAACTTGTTATTGGATGCAAGGATGAAAAAAACTGTTGGGACATTTCTTTAAGTGAAGAAATGACTGAATGAGAGGAAGATCTCTCCTTTTTTGTTCATCTGTTTTACATCTCTAACGTCTCTTCTACTCTTCTCTAAATAACCAAACGGCTACACTGGAGCAAAGGTGAATGGATTGTATTTTTTATTTTATTTTATCATCCAGCTTCTTCCTCCTCATTTAATCAGACTGTCCTGGAGGCAGCAAGATGAGGTTTGTTGGCTTTTTTGGAAGTGGTGTATCTTCTGCTGAAGTTGCCTTAGTTACTACAGTCATTTGTTATGGCTTACATGACGTCACTGAGTTGACGTCACATGGAAAATTGGTTATATTTGTCCATAATTTATCCCAGAATTTTGATATGCTTTTTTTGGAAAACTCAAGCTAGACTAAAAAACAAATTTAGAAGTTTGACATCAGAGGCTGATACATCTTGTTTTCTTTGAGAGTATCCAGGAGTTGGTTTGAACCAAACTTTTGTTTTCACTGTTGAGTTTAGCATTAGATTTTGAGTTATTTGTAAGACCAATATAGTGAGCACACAGAATGTCCAACATGTTCTGGTTTGGCACTGTTCCTTAATTACCATAAAATGATTTTTTTTGTTTAGGTTCTGATATTATTTCTTAAATGGTAACATGCGCTTTAGTGAGTGATTTGTGATTATTAAAACCAAATGAATACACTCAAATTCTTTTGGTGAATCTGCTGAAAGGGAAATTGTTCACTTTTTTTGTTTGTTTGTTTGTGGATCAATTTTTCTATTTCTAGAGATAATATTTTCACAAGGGATTATTTGAGCATCTTCAAGCAGTTTATGAGGCTAAAGCATTATGTAAAGGAGTCATGAGGGGGTAAAAAGCTCCCCACATTTTAAATAGCAGGTGTTGATTTCTTCCCATCAGTGCAACGCTCTGGTTGGTTTTATTGTCTGTTTTGTGAAATTTGGCTCAAGGTTCTTTCCCCACTGCCAAGCATCAATGGGCATCTGGTTTTGTTTTTTCTAAAAAAGCTAAGCCTGGCTAATGAGAATATTAGTTTTAAGTGTACAGGCTTTCTGGGGCAATCCTCTGCATATGCTTTACACAACATAACATTTATAACAACTTAGGTTCACAGATACACACAAACCTGGGAAACAAACAATGTTTGACAGCATAGAAAACAGTTGAATAAGACCACTTTTAGATTAGTTTGCTTTATGTAAAACATTCTTAGCACTGTAAACCTCTCCTATCAGCATGTTGTTTTTATTAACTTATTTTACACTTACATTAAATCATTCAGCAATGCCTGTTCATCCATAAATAAGTCTATTGTTCTACATCACTGTGTACTGTCTTAAATTAAACATTTTACAGTCTAGGTTTAATAAACTTTTCAAAGTGTCCAATATACGGCCACTTGAACCTCAAGATTTGTCAGCTGTTTAACAAAATAACACTGAAAATGTCATGTTCTGTTATCAATAA
This sequence comes from Kryptolebias brasiliensis, assembly GCA_028566095.1. Lineage (NCBI taxonomy): Eukaryota > Metazoa > Chordata > Actinopteri > Cyprinodontiformes > Rivulidae > Kryptolebias > Kryptolebias brasiliensis. The sequence continues at coordinate 4,660,656 of JAOXNZ010000054.1, read as the reverse complement.
AATCACTTTGATTACAAACGTTTTGAGTACAACAGCAATATATACATGCAAAAAGTAAATCCAGCCTTTTTATTATTATTATTTAGCACCAGAACAAAAATTTACAAAAGGCAATTTAAAACAAATAGTTTTACATACATGGAAATTTCTCACATCACATATTTCATAACATACTAATATTTAATGGTTTTGTTTGTTTTTGTTTCTCCAGATAATTTATCTAAAAACTGCACACAGTGATGTTTGAAGTAACATTTCTGTTTTTTTAATGTGCATTTACTTATTCAAACGACAATAAAAATGTTCTTGCAGGCATACCAGAGAAAAATATCAAATATATGCAACATTGTAGAACTAGAGTGACATGCTATTCTTTTTTTTTTTTTTATCATTTATTTTTGTCATGACCTGACAGCAAGATGTTGTCAACTTGTCCCTTTCTTTTCATTTTATCTATCTGTTAAAGACGATCTGTCTCTGGTGTGTTTTATTGCTGACACTCGCCCTCCCTCTCGCTCTTCATCTCTCCTGGTTAATTATCTGTTGGCATCCACTCGCTGCTAATGAGACCGCTAAACTATCCAGACAGGCCTCAGGCTGCTCTGTCACTGTGAGTGCATGTACATTTGCCTTGTTTTCAGGGAGTTTAACTGTACGGTGTGAGTGTGTATATATGTGTGTGTGTTCTTAATTACAGACATCATTTATAGTCCCCTGCAGGTGTGTGTGTGTGTGTGTAGACATTCATTTGAACTCTCACACACACACGCACACACCCTCTCGTCTGCTGTCACACTGCCAGTCTGCTAATTTAAAGGGTATGTTTTATGAGTGATGTCACACATCATGTCATCACGTCAGGCTTCCTCACCGCAGTTCCTGCTGCCACGAGTGATTGGACGATGGGTTTATGATGTTGAGTCAAGAGCTGCCACCCGGCGTGGGGTAACGTGTCTGTTTTTGTGTGTGATAATGTGTTTGTTTGCTGTTCAAGCTGGTGCTCGAGATGTAATGATGAAGCGTCTGACACACACTTTAATGGGATTTCCCGACCTGTCATCCATCCCCTAAACTGTACAACACACTGAGGCAGAGATGAATTAAAAGGCAAGTAGGAGTAATGCTCAGTGAGGTGTAGGGATGGAATGAGTTAAATTGCTAACAGAGGTTTATTTTCTTCGAGATTTTTTTGACTTGAATCAGAACTGATAACATCACTATTTCTTCCCTGTTTTCGGTTTGGTTTGCTTATAGCTCTCACCAATTTTTGACAAATAAAGTGCTTATAAATAAGAAGTCAGCAGCGCTCACAAGTTTATTATAGTCAAAACACATCATCTCACACACCTTGTAAAGCAGCACCTGGGTTAGAATCCTCCATCAGGGTGCTTTCAGATGTCCAAGGGGCTCTGCACACCTGAAAGTCTTAACTAAGATTTTTTTTTTAAGTTGTCTTCATTTGAGCTGGTTAGTTTTAGTTTTTCAACAGACCTTAGTATGACTCGCCTGCATCCTGCCGTCATCACCTACTGGGATGTGTGTCTGAAGTTAAAAGCCCTGTTGTCATTTTTATAAATGTAAGCAATGACCTCAGATCCTAATTTCAGTGTTACTATGGCATTATCGACACAGAATCAACTTGTGTGAAGTTTAATGCCTGCTTTCATAATAACTACAAATTATTTTATAACTAAACCTTTATTAATTGGTGTAAAATCTGAACCATCTGCAGATGTTTTTAAACTTGGAACAAAGAGACCATGTTTCAGTTCATCATTGAATGTATTCTAAATAGTAGGTGTAGTTAAAGTGAGGCTGCAGTTGTGTTTTTTCATCAGTTTTCTTTTAGGCAGATGGTACTTAAGCTCTGTGAGCAAGCATGTAAAAAAAAAAAAGGTTTTACAGTGTGGCTTGTATTCTTAACATTTTTTACCAAAACTGTATCAGACAATACTTGCTTGCAATAATAAAAGTATACAATAGAAGTTTTCTCATAACTTAATTATACTACAAGCAACACCTAAATAACATAACTTGTCTGAGTTTATAGCAAGTAAAAGAAATGTCTTTATCAACAGTTTACATCTACAAACCAAAGTGGAAACAGTTCCCTGTTTGTTCTAATAAATTCCCAATAAAATCCAAAACAACTTTACCGGATGGCTGATTTCCACCAGATTCCGTGAAACCAGCCTCTCTCCTACATACTCAGATTTACCATCAGCTCAAACCACAAACTCTTCCCTCCACGTCTACTCAGTCCCCCTCAGTCCCCCTCTGTCCCCCTCCGTCCTGCCTAATTCAGTGAAACCACAGTCTCCCATTCACATTTACACCTCATTTGTGAGGACCTTTGTTGGCTTTTGCCTCACTGCAATCATTGCAAACATGTCTGTCAATTTATTTCTTATCTTATTCTTGTTATACAAATTAAAGCGTTTCTAACTAATGTGTGAACCTTCCAAAGACCAATACTTTCTACTCCACAATCTTTATGAATAAAACTCCTAAGTCTTATTCCACAACCAGTTTTAGGTCTGTCCCAATTGCAGCTGGTCCTCACAAATGAGGACAAACCAGAACACACACACACTAACCCCATTTTGCTTTTTAAGCGTCTCAGGGGGCCGCCGTGCTCTGCTGTATATCAGACAGCAGAACAGAGATCAAGAAGATCAACAGATGAAAGTGATTAGTGATGAAGAGGAAGTCATGAGTGTTTTTCTCATCTTGAGCCCCACAAACACATTACAGCACAGACTGGGACATGTGACAAAATACTGTCACAGTGCACTCAAAAACCTTCAGTGTGAGAATGATTGAATCAACTGCAGGATGGAGTGAGAGTTAGGTGGAAAATATGAGGAATGATGGAGAAAAGTGACTAACAAGATACAACCTGAACAAATTGGTCTTAATGAGTCTGTGTCTACTTTTGTTTCTTGACTTCTGGTCTACACACAGGACACTTGTACAACTGAGCCTAAAGACCAAAACTGAATCAAAAACAATTTAAGTCTTTGGGCTGCTATCAAAAATTTAAAGTTATTGATGTAGTTTCTAATATGTACTTGTTAAGTTAGAAATTTCTGATTGAACAAAACCTTTGGAAGAGCAGCTAATTGAAGCTGAAGCTGTAGCAGCTGATTGACGAGGTTTGTGTAAGAAAAGAGTCGAGTTTCCTTGACTTTAACACCCTGACAACCATAAGTTTACATGCTCTTCTTTGTCTATTCCTGGCAGTGTGACACACTCACACACATCTCCTCCTCTCTGCGGTTCTCTTTCTCACTTGTGTTTCTGAAAACGGAGGGCTGCATGTCCATTTTTTAACGAGAGCAACGGCCTTTGAAGTTTGTAATGATTCAAAGGATACGCTTCATCCCCCTTCCCCAACCCACACACACACACACTTTTACACACGCAAATCCGCTCAGATGACACACTGAAAGACTGTTGTCCCTTTTTATCTTTTAGACTGTTGCAACATTCTTTTTCATAAAAACAGATGAAATTGCTCCCACTATCATTTTCACTTCATCCTCCTCTTCTCATTCTCTTTTATCTCTAAAAAGAAACTGCTTTCTGCTCTCATTTCAAAGTAATGATATTAGATATAAAAACTAAGACAATTATAGGCCGAGCATTCCTTGAAGGAATACACATGGACCTCTGCCTTTTTTTCAACCTTTTCAAACTAAGATCAAATTATGTTGAGAAATGACAGTTATAGCAGTTATAGCCATTTTGGTCAAACCTCAAAAATAACATTATGCTGAAGCTCATAAAAAATCCTATATCATATTTATAATACTTACTTATAAATTTTATCTGATCAAAACTTTGAGGAAATGTGTTAAGTTAGAAACAAATCCAAACTGGTGGCACAAAGATTTTTGTTTGAAATTTTACTTTCTTCTATAACAATAAGATTTTTCCTTATTTAAACTTTCACATTTCCTCAGGGGACTAGAGACAGAAGGTGTTGGCTTCCTCCCTCCTTCTCCAACATCAGCCACTTGGTTTGGCTACTCAGTCACAGCTGTTTACCAAATATCTGGTGAGTTTTATTGAAGACTTTACAGAAAAGCATTTTAAAGTCTTAAAAAAGTCACACTGTTCCATGTCTTCAGTTGTGTTTTGAAGTATTTTGGTCTGCACACTTCACTCACACCCTCTTTGAAGCGAAAGAAAAACTCTACGGATTTTGGAATACTTGGTATTTACATTTTTGTCAAGACTTGTCCAAACTCGCATGCAGATTTTCAAATGTGCGTTATTCCATGCATATTCAAAGAAATACTTCAGGTCAAACTGGTCTGGGGAAAAAAAACGAACAAAACAGGCACTTTTCCCTGGAAATGCTCTTCTTTGTGCAGTCACCTGTTTACACACACATACACACACAGCAACCTGTTATTAACCCTGCCGCCCTCTAATAGGCAGGTACTGATCAGACTGAGACGGACAGAACAACAGAGAAACAGAGAGTTTGACAGAGGATGTGGCTGGCGGGAGCAGAGGAGCTATTAAACTTTGATCTCTGCCTCTCTCATACACACACACGCAGGAACAGACACACTATTAATAAGCAGTGTGTGTTGCTTTCTGCTCATAGCCTTGGGGTCAGGACATCACATTGGCTACCTAAGTGTGTGTGTGTATGTGTGTGTTGTGTGGCTCCTGACTGTCTGGTATTGTTTGTCACAAACTGGGTGAGCGATAAAGTTGTGTACAAATTGGAACTTGTTTTTTTTTTTTTCTTGTTTAGTCTTCCATGTAAAAATTACTTTTTTAAATTCAAAAACATTTAAAAACTTTAAAGACATAAATAAAGTCCAAAACATAAAAAGGTTCTTGTTTGAAGATGGTGTTGTGTCAATAGCTGCTAAACATATTATTTATAATCTATAAGTTTACTTTCTGGTGGCACAGCGGCGTAGTGGTTAGAGCTGTCACCTCCCAGGAAGAAGGTTGCGGGTTCATCCCGGCCTGGGGCCTTTCTGGGTGGAGTTTACATGTTCTCCCTGTGCACACGTGGGTTTACTCAGGGTACTTTCCTCCCACAGACCAAAAACATGCATGTTAGGTTCATTGGTAACTCTTCAAAAAAACAAATTGTCCCTAGGTGTGAGTGAGAGTGTGAATGGTTGTTTGTCTCGTTTGTCTCTATGTGTCCCTGCGATGGACTT